>JAFMSR010002674.1:0-21753 GCA_022818135.1 Saxidomus purpurata | reverse complement strand
TGGCCTTATAACAAAAAACATTGGACTGACCTACAGACAACAATATCAATAGGGATCACCTGCGGATCATGACCTACCTCCACATCATGTTTCAAGATCCTAGGCCCGAAAGTTCTCGAACTATCGTCCGGAAAACGTTTTACAATCAGGGTCACTGTGACCTTGACCTTTGACATTCTGACCTCAAAAATAAAACAGGTCATCTGCCAATATACCCCTCTTCTTCGATAGGGGCAAAATAAGAAAAGAACTACAAAAGTAAAATTATTTAGAAGCATGATGTTTACATTATCGTCTTTTCATTTACCAAGGGTAATGTCTCCTACACTGGCAGTTACATCTTTTTTTTTCTCAATCTCTACCCTTCGATAGGTAAAACCATGGTAGATACTAAACATATTATTAAATTATTATAGATCTTATACTTACCCTGCTGGTTACAAGTTTGTTTGCCTTTAAGACAAATGCAGATCATAATCAACATATACACCCACGCAGTCACTCTTCGCTTAGCGCCTTTTCGGAGAGCTACCTTGCACCCTTTTCACCAGTACTGTCAACATTGAAAATGTACAAGTTCATCAGAGATATTTAGCAGCGCTAGAGCTAATGCATGACGTGGCAATACAGGTGTAATTTGATTTTCTGTCCCGAGCGTATGAATCTCTTATCACTATTAGCATACATACTTAATTATTAAAGTGTTCGTACATAGCAAGGCCAAATATAACGCCGGCTATAGCACTTCATTGCTTGCAAGGGTGTGGTGTCAAATCACTCAGGAACATGCCTAGCATTCTGTTTTATTATGGTACAATGTGCCGGCTCTTAACTATCTTCTTAGATCTTTGCTGCATCAAATACATGAGTAGTATAGTAGGTAGTTGATGAATTACGGTTACCTTAGGAGAAATGCAACTTTAGGAGCTACGAGGTAAAACCGTTGTATCTATAGTGCATTATAGCAGCGATAGTTCGCTTCAACGATTTTCAGTATCTTATCAAATTATTTTCGGGCGGATGACGATCAAAAGGTGATTTATGGTTGAAAAATTCCTTTTCGTTAAATATGGGTATAGTATTGCATAACAGATAGTGTTAATAAATTCCTCGGTGGATTAAACAGCTTGACGAGAGATGAGAATTTATATCATATTCACAAACCGAGACATCATTTTCACTTCCCAGCGCTTTAGAATTTAATTTACAATTATTTATCATACCCAACGACTGATATATAATTATGGTTTTTAATTGCACAATATGTGGAATAAATTGTTTTGATGAGAAGGAATTAAATTCACATCAATGTCAAAAGACAATGGAAATCACTTCTCCGTATGTACAGTTAAACTTCGTTCGCTCGAACTTCATTCGCTCGAATACAACCGATCGCTCGAACTCGGCCGACGGTCCCGGCAAAATCTCTATATAAATCATATTGTTCCACCTCCGAAACCTCGAACCCCGATCTCTCGATCTCTCGAACCTCTCTGGCGGTCCCTTCAGATCAATTTCACTGTCATTCACATCCTTTTGCTCGAACAAGAAAAGGTGACAGTCTCAATTATCGGGCAAACAATTGTACTTTTGATCAGACATTAACAGACCGGCGTTGTTAAACGGCGCATGTTTTAACACCTCGGTAAATGAGCAATTAAAGGTAATCTAAATTTCTTTTACAATGTTGATACATATTAGTAGTAGTTGGCATAAATTTAAGGTTTTTTTCCACGAAATTGATATAATTTTTAATGAGTGACGGATTTTTCAGAACGGCATGTTGCCGTTAAGAACATTAAGAAAAATAGTAGAAGTTATATGTTAGAGATTTTATCAACTTTTATTCTAACTTTAATTGGAAATTATAGTGAATAAAGTTTTTGTTTTGTGATCTTTCCAATGATATAAAACGTTTTGAAATGTCTTTCGTTTAAGAACTTAGGGTATACCGGAATCAGAAATCGGTTTTTAGACCCACTCGCCAAGAGCTCTTCAAAAAGGAGGTAGTCAAAACAAATGCAATAATTTAACAGAATTTCGTCGATTTAACCATTTTTTCATGCTGGAACATATTGTCTGAGGTCCAAGCTTGGTGTATAATACGCACTACTGTGTATTTCATTTATAGTTACCTTAATAAATACAGTATGTTGTTGTATAATGGAGCGGTATCTAAATATACACCATAAAAACATCTGGAATTATCTATTTGAATAATTTTGTAATGTATATTTTATACAATTAAAAGATATTTACTAATTAGTGTGATTATACATGTATTTTGACAAATTCATGTACGAAACTTAGATTAAAATATTTTTTACATGTTTTATTAAACAGAGACCTAGAGAGTGATGCCTACATTTGCTCACAGTGTGGTAAAAGATTTTCAACAAAGTTCAACTGCAGTCGTCATGAGAGAAGATGTGAATCTATCAAACCTCGACATAGAGAGAATGTCGAAAAGTCTAGAACGCAGTGTAAAGTGTGTCAACTAAAGTTCCCATCATATATATCCCGCTTAAGGCATGAAAAAGGATGCAAATCACATGGTGTTTCCACAGAGTATCAGTGTTCAGTATGTAAGGGGAAATTCAAATCTCCATCTCAACTTGTTAAGCATCAAACAACTACCAACCACGTTACTGCTGGTGGAAGTGGTACTTCTAATTTAAAACGTAAACGCGATGAAAATGAGCAGACCAGCCAAGGAAACAGTTGCACTAAAAAATCAAAAAGGAATTTTATTCAATGTCGAAAGTGTGCTTATACGTGCACATCCCTGTCAGAACTATATAATCACAGAGCAAGACATCACTTTCAAAGTGAAGAAAATAAAAAAGGCTTTTCATAATATACCCTGGAGTCATAGTGATTTACCACCCTGGATGAAAGAAGATGGCACAATTGATCATAAACTTGAGAAGACATACAGTCAACACAAACATTTGATTTTAAAAAGACTTCGCACGGACTTAACTAACACTTCTAATTATAACTTTCCTTTACGTGGAGAAATAACTATGGAGGAATTGACGCAACAGGTGGAGACAATTTATGAGGATATAAATGAAACATTTAAAATCAATCTATCCTTTGGATTGATATTGAAAAATACGGAAACGGGAGAATATAGATACTTTGCTCCATATTCAAACCAAAACGTATTTGATTTACCCGTTCAAATATCAAACAGAAATGACATTACTCATTTAAGACGCCGTCTTAGTGAAATGGATGTTTTAACATACATTTCGCAACAAAGGCCAGACACTAAATTTAGACCTGTTTTTATTACAAACATTCTTTATACCGTGTATAGAACATCATTTCCGCTTGGAAATGCAACTAAACCTGTTCTAAAAGGAACCAGTTATGGCTTCGTTGGAGAAGACTATTAGCTAGAAAGTAGCACATTCATTTTTGTTTCCCTCTCAAATTATTGAATTTTCAAAACTGTCATGTTTTAAAGATTTTGTTGACAACGTTACCACTGACCGGCGTCAGGGTGATATTGACAAGTCGCAGGAATTAAAAAGTTCTCTTTCAAAATTAGTAGGAGTTTCAGCATTTGGGGGTACAATTATCAATCAAGAAAAATTTCAAAAAATTACGTATGTGAAAGGTCATAAAAAAGCCTGTTTTGCTATTAATAACCCGAGATTTAGACAACTTACTGAACTTGGTGATGATATGTTTGAAACAGAATTAGCCCAAGCCAGAATATCTCTTAATTCTCCAATGTACCTGGGGTACATGATACTCCAGTATGCCAAATTGCATATGTTGTCTTTCTATTATGATTTTTTGCTAAAGTTTGTCGGCAGAAACTCGTTTGAGATGTCTGAAATGGATACAGATTCCTGTTACTTTGGTTTAGGTACACGCACTTTACAAGAAAGCATTAAACCTGAAATGCTATCCATCTTCAACAAAAACATTCTAGGTAATTGCAGAAATGATTTTGCGGGCGACAATTTTAATACTGTGTGGTTTCCGCGTGAGTGTTGCCAAACGCACAACAAACATGACCTTAGAACACCTGGCCTAATGAAACTAGAATTTAGTGGCACACAAATTATAGGTCTTTCTTCCAAGTCGTACATAGCAATTAACGATGAAGAAAATAAAAGGAAAGTCAAATACAGCTTAAAGGGTGTAAATAATCAATTTGTTGAGCCGTCAGACTCGTTTAAGCGCGTACTTGTGTTCATGTCAAACACATTCCCATGTTTTTTTCCAGTTGGTACAGAATTCACTAGATCTACATTACATTGTACACATCTGACAGATAAAACTGCTGCTAGACCTGTTGTACTACAGGAAATACAGTTCTCTAAATATAGATGTTGGTTGCATGAAATACAATTTTTCAAACCATTGGCAAGAACGTCCAACTCAACAACATGTCTACTGGCCTGCCAGTCACTTTTACAACTATCCAGAAAAACTTCCTGGCAAACGTTGTCGTCTCCAATACATGGGGTCGATGTATATTCATGATCACCAAAATTAACTTTATCATATGATGGTTTTGAAGGTTTACCATATTCTCTTTTGGCGAACTGGCCGTTTTTTCTTCTGCCCCGATTCATTGCAGTATCCGTGTATTACCGGTTTATTCAATTAATATCCGTATATTATCGTTACATGTAATAAAAAAGAATAAATTAATAAATATGATGAATCAGATGAGGTCGTTTGCTGTCAAAATTAACCGCCAAAGTAACACGGAAGTCGTAATGCCAAAAACGAAAATAGCATTGTATGTCGTAAAACCACTGCACCTAAGTTATGAAGAAATTATTAAGAGTATTATTACTGATTCACACTCTCGCAATGCAAATCTTTAGTACAATATTAACAAAATATCTGTATTGAGTTGTAGCCATTTTACGACATTGACAACACAACTTTTGTTTATGGGCGCATGCGCAGATAAACGCTCATACCTCCTTAAATAGAGCCCGGATAGCTCAATAGGTAGAGCACGAGACTTGTAATCTCGGGGTTGTGGGTTCGATTCCCAGGGCTGACCAACTAAAATTACTAACAGTCTTTCGGATGAGACTTAAAAACCGAGGTCCCATGTATGGGTGAAAACCTGGCATGATAAAGAACCAGGGGTGTCTCTGGAATTGGGACGCTTTCTGTATCATGCACTATCCCCCGAAACCTAAAATAACTAAACTCTTCTGGGGGCGTTGGTCATATGGGAAACCGGTACCAACGATAAAACCCTAATATACCATACCATACACGTACATTGTATGCCCCTCTTGATGCAAAAGTCTAACTATGCAAAAGTCACTGTGAAATTCGCATAATATCTTATAAACTGAAAATGAATAGAGGTCATCCAAAAGATAAATCAAGTTTGAAAACATAAATATTGTATGTATGTAACGCGCCTCAATAAAAAATTCATAAAGCCTTTGAAATAAACCTTAGAACAATAACAGAAAAAATACAAATGTTGGCCTTAACAAAGAAAATGTGTTGGCCTTGAGAAGAATGACCTTGACAAAACAATCAATTGTGTGCCTTAAATTTTTCTAAAAAATTTGGGTTCAAAAATTAAAAAATTGTTGGCCTAAAAACATATTAGGTCTGAAAAAAAGTATATGTGACCTAAAAAAAGAAAGTTGGCTTAAAATATTGTGTTGGCCTTATAACAAAAAACATTGGACTGACCTACAGACAACAATATCAATAGGGATCACCTGCGGATCATGACCTACCTCCACATCATGTTTCAAGATCCTAGGCCCGAAAGTTCTCGAACTATCGTCCGGAAAACGTTTTACAATCAGGGTCACTGTGACCTTGACCTTTGACATTCTGACCTCAAAAATAAAACAGGTCATCTGCCAATATACCCCTCTTCTTCGATAGGGGCAAAATAAGAAAAGAACTACAAAAGTAAAATTATTTAGAAGCATGATGTTTACATTATCGTCTTTTCATTTACCAAGGGTAATGTCTCCTACACTGGCAGTTACATCTTTTTTTTTCTCAATCTCTACCCTTCGATAGGTAAAACCATGGTAGATACTAAACATATTATTAAATTATTATAGATCTTATACTTACCCTGCTGGTTACAAGTTTGTTTGCCTTTAAGACAAATGCAGATCATAATCAACATATACACCCACGCAGTCACTCTTCGCTTAGCGCCTTTTCGGAGAGCTACCTTGCACCCTTTTCACCAGTACTGTCAACATTGAAAATGTACAAGTTCATCAGAGATATTTAGCAGCGCTAGAGCTAATGCATGACGTGGCAATACAGGTGTAATTTGATTTTCTGTCCCGAGCGTATGAATCTCTTATCACTATTAGCATACATACTTAATTATTAAAGTGTTCGTACATAGCAAGGCCAAATATAACGCCGGCTATAGCACTTCATTGCTTGCAAGGGTGTGGTGTCAAATCACTCAGGAACATGCCTAGCATTCTGTTTTATTATGGTACAATGTGCCGGCTCTTAACTATCTTCTTAGATCTTTGCTGCATCAAATACATGAGTAGTATAGTAGGTAGTTGATGAATTACGGTTACCTTAGGAGAAATGCAACTTTAGGAGCTACGAGGTAAAACCGTTGTATCTATAGTGCATTATAGCAGCGATAGTTCGCTTCAACGATTTTCAGTATCTTATCAAATTATTTTCGGGCGGATGACGATCAAAAGGTGATTTATGGTTGAAAAATTCCTTTTCGTTAAATATGGGTATAGTATTGCATAACAGATAGTGTTAATAAATTCCTCGGTGGATTAAACAGCTTGACGAGAGATGAGAATTTATATCATATTCACAAACCGAGACATCATTTTCACTTCCCAGCGCTTTAGAATTTAATTTACAATTATTTATCATACCCAACGACTGATATATAATTATGGTTTTTAATTGCACAATATGTGGAATAAATTGTTTTGATGAGAAGGAATTAAATTCACATCAATGTCAAAAGACAATGGAAATCACTTCTCCGTATGTACAGTTAAACTTCGTTCGCTCGAACTTCATTCGCTCGAATACAACCGATCGCTCGAACTCGGCCGACGGTCCCGGCAAAATCTCTATATAAATCATATTGTTCCACCTCCGAAACCTCGAACCCCGATCTCTCGATCTCTCGAACCTCTCTGGCGGTCCCTTCAGATCAATTTCACTGTCATTCACATCCTTTTGCTCGAACAAGAAAAGGTGACAGTCTCAATTATCGGGCAAACAATTGTACTTTTGATCAGACATTAACAGACCGGCGTTGTTAAACGGCGCATGTTTTAACACCTCGGTAAATGAGCAATTAAAGGTAATCTAAATTTCTTTTACAATGTTGATACATATTAGTAGTAGTTGGCATAAATTTAAGGTTTTTTTCCACGAAATTGATATAATTTTTAATGAGTGACGGATTTTTCAGAACGGCATGTTGCCGTTAAGAACATTAAGAAAAATAGTAGAAGTTATATGTTAGAGATTTTATCAACTTTTATTCTAACTTTAATTGGAAATTATAGTGAATAAAGTTTTTGTTTTGTGATCTTTCCAATGATATAAAACGTTTTGAAATGTCTTTCGTTTAAGAACTTAGGGTATACCGGAATCAGAAATCGGTTTTTAGACCCACTCGCCAAGAGCTCTTCAAAAAGGAGGTAGTCAAAACAAATGCAATAATTTAACAGAATTTCGTCGATTTAACCATTTTTTCATGCTGGAACATATTGTCTGAGGTCCAAGCTTGGTGTATAATACGCACTACTGTGTATTTCATTTATAGTTACCTTAATAAATACAGTATGTTGTTGTATAATGGAGCGGTATCTAAATATACACCATAAAAACATCTGGAATTATCTATTTGAATAATTTTGTAATGTATATTTTATACAATTAAAAGATATTTACTAATTAGTGTGATTATACATGTATTTTGACAAATTCATGTACGAAACTTAGATTAAAATATTTTTTACATGTTTTATTAAACAGAGACCTAGAGAGTGATGCCTACATTTGCTCACAGTGTGGTAAAAGATTTTCAACAAAGTTCAACTGCAGTCGTCATGAGAGAAGATGTGAATCTATCAAACCTCGACATAGAGAGAATGTCGAAAAGTCTAGAACGCAGTGTAAAGTGTGTCAACTAAAGTTCCCATCATATATATCCCGCTTAAGGCATGAAAAAGGATGCAAATCACATGGTGTTTCCACAGAGTATCAGTGTTCAGTATGTAAGGGGAAATTCAAATCTCCATCTCAACTTGTTAAGCATCAAACAACTACCAACCACGTTACTGCTGGTGGAAGTGGTACTTCTAATTTAAAACGTAAACGCGATGAAAATGAGCAGACCAGCCAAGGAAACAGTTGCACTAAAAAATCAAAAAGGAATTTTATTCAATGTCGAAAGTGTGCTTATACGTGCACATCCCTGTCAGAACTATATAATCACAGAGCAAGACATCACTTTCAAAGTGAAGAAAATAAAAAAGGCTTTTCATAATATACCCTGGAGTCATAGTGATTTACCACCCTGGATGAAAGAAGATGGCACAATTGATCATAAACTTGAGAAGACATACAGTCAACACAAACATTTGATTTTAAAAAGACTTCGCACGGACTTAACTAACACTTCTAATTATAACTTTCCTTTACGTGGAGAAATAACTATGGAGGAATTGACGCAACAGGTGGAGACAATTTATGAGGATATAAATGAAACATTTAAAATCAATCTATCCTTTGGATTGATATTGAAAAATACGGAAACGGGAGAATATAGATACTTTGCTCCATATTCAAACCAAAACGTATTTGATTTACCCGTTCAAATATCAAACAGAAATGACATTACTCATTTAAGACGCCGTCTTAGTGAAATGGATGTTTTAACATACATTTCGCAACAAAGGCCAGACACTAAATTTAGACCTGTTTTTATTACAAACATTCTTTATACCGTGTATAGAACATCATTTCCGCTTGGAAATGCAACTAAACCTGTTCTAAAAGGAACCAGTTATGGCTTCGTTGGAGAAGACTATTAGCTAGAAAGTAGCACATTCATTTTTGTTTCCCTCTCAAATTATTGAATTTTCAAAACTGTCATGTTTTAAAGATTTTGTTGACAACGTTACCACTGACCGGCGTCAGGGTGATATTGACAAGTCGCAGGAATTAAAAAGTTCTCTTTCAAAATTAGTAGGAGTTTCAGCATTTGGGGGTACAATTATCAATCAAGAAAAATTTCAAAAAATTACGTATGTGAAAGGTCATAAAAAAGCCTGTTTTGCTATTAATAACCCGAGATTTAGACAACTTACTGAACTTGGTGATGATATGTTTGAAACAGAATTAGCCCAAGCCAGAATATCTCTTAATTCTCCAATGTACCTGGGGTACATGATACTCCAGTATGCCAAATTGCATATGTTGTCTTTCTATTATGATTTTTTGCTAAAGTTTGTCGGCAGAAACTCGTTTGAGATGTCTGAAATGGATACAGATTCCTGTTACTTTGGTTTAGGTACACGCACTTTACAAGAAAGCATTAAACCTGAAATGCTATCCATCTTCAACAAAAACATTCTAGGTAATTGCAGAAATGATTTTGCGGGCGACAATTTTAATACTGTGTGGTTTCCGCGTGAGTGTTGCCAAACGCACAACAAACATGACCTTAGAACACCTGGCCTAATGAAACTAGAATTTAGTGGCACACAAATTATAGGTCTTTCTTCCAAGTCGTACATAGCAATTAACGATGAAGAAAATAAAAGGAAAGTCAAATACAGCTTAAAGGGTGTAAATAATCAATTTGTTGAGCCGTCAGACTCGTTTAAGCGCGTACTTGATACACAGGAACCTGTCACTGCTAACAACAAAGGAATTAAGTCGTTCAATAACACAGTGTTCACATATATTCAGCCTAAACTCGCGTTTAATTATTTTTATTGCAAAAGGTTGGTACTTCCAGACGGTGTCCATACAAAGCCTTTGGATATTGTTTTAAAGCCGATTAATAAGTACAAACAATCCCAACAAGAAGAGGAAGACAATCTTAACAACTACATTCACTCTTTGACTAATAGTATGTAAAAATCCATACCACGTGTAAATGAATCGTCTTGTTTTTATATTGTATACCAGTGTACCCTGATTAAGAAAATATCACATAATTCTGCTGTTATTTTAACTCAAACGATAGGCACAGGAAAAGTAGAGAGAGAGAGAGAGAGAGAGAGAGAGAGAGAGAGAGAGAGAGAGAGGCCGTGAGAATTGTGCAATAATCACTAAGTGCTAATTTGTATATATTCTTTTATTTATTTATTCATTTATTTATTTACATGTATACATTACATTGCAAATTAGATGGTATGTCACGTGTCTGTTAAACAGTATAATGTTTCTATTTGTCACAAATTTGATTTTTTTTGTTTCATTTTGATTGTTATATTGCTTGACTATAAAAAAGAAACATAATTACAACATATATAACCTTACTTACTTCATAACTTTGTTTTGTACCTGTATATATTTATCTTTTCATAAACTATGTGTACAATTGAACTATTCATTGTGAAATAAAACATTGTGTTGTATTTTAATTATAGTTTGTTTTTAGTCAATATGGAATCCATTTAATGTTCTTTCTCGTTTTAACTTTCATCCGTTTAGCTCTATTACCCGGAATGCGATCTCAAGTTGATGATGACCGAACAGCTTGTACAAAGTTTGCGCCATCACTTATATTATCCGGTTGACTGTCTGCATCGGTAATTTCGCTATCTGATTTGCCTTTCATTTGTACCTCAGCGTCAGTCTGTGTTTCGACTGAAACTGTATCAGCACTTTGTTTTTCCGATAATAACTGGTATTTTTGTTTTGGAACCAACACGAGTTCTCTGACGGACATCGTTTCAATGTTTAACTGGAATCCACTTTAACCCCTCTTTCAATATAGCAGTCACTTGTCCAATCCTTCTTGATATTATACTTCTCTTTTGTTTCAATGACGTTTTCTTGTCAGCAATATTATAAAGCGCAGTTCTGTATCTTTTTAATTCCGATAATTTCGATTTGTCAATGCTGAAACTCCCTTTGATAGCGTTATACACGATTTTACTAATAGCAGTTGATTGAGATTTTGTCATATGCTTCGCTATAACCCGTCTTTCATTTTCACTTTGTTTTACGAAATAATGAAGAAATAATGCCTCCTTTTTCAAAACATCTGTCATTCTAAATCGTACACAATGGTATCCTCTGCCGGAAATATATTCGTTCTCAATCGGTATTTATCGTCAGAGTGACTGTTTAAATCTACCAGTAAGTAACCCCAAGGTCGTGAAGTCGCCAACTGGTAGGCTGTGTCAAAAAACTTGCTTTTATTTCCATAAACTTGCCTTCCGAAGAACTGTATTTGTTGAACATCCCTGTGGTTTTTAAACAGAATGTAGTATTTAGTGTTAAGGGATACCGTTCTAGCTGACGGAGATTTCTGATACATGTTATGAGCTAAGTAAATGATAGTCATTTTGAAGTGGTGAGAATGAACTGTCCATAGTTTTTCGATGTTTCGTTTTAAATTTATTTCCGTCATTAAATCGTCGAGAATAAGACACGGTCTTTTGAAAGGAGGTCCAGTTCATTATCCGTAGGCAGGCCGTCTTTAAAGATCATGTTCGGTTTACTCTCCTGCATGTCATCGAATATTGGTTGCCAGGAACTACCGTGACAGTATACAATTGTTGAAAAATCTTCCTTGAACATTCCTTTTGAGTTTTTCAATAATTTCGCAACGAACGTAGTTTTCCCACCGTTTGACGGAGAAACAATTGTAATAGTACTCGGACTTTCAAAAGGAAGCAACGATTCATCATTAGACCAAGCCATTAGAAAACATACAAATTCTTAAATCACAAAACTGGTTTCTCAGTTTGCTGCAGATGCGGTCATGTACTTCAAAATTTTCAAATCTTTCCAATAAGTACGCGCTTCGGATATAGCAGTATCAACTTTGGAGGAAATCTGTTTGAGTCTAAGCCACTGTCGCTCGCTCAACTGTATGGCTTTGGTGGATTCCGTGTCATTAACGAATTTTCGTATATCCAGTTCTACAATTCCGTACCTGTTACACACTGTGACATATGTATCGTGATAAATGTCATACTGCTTAATGAACACACATGCCGTTTCGTTCTGCTGTACCTCCGCTTTATAATCTAAAATAGCGCTTTTATGAAGATTTTCTTCACTTAAAATGATAAACCCAGGAACAGAGGTAGAAACCAAAAGTAGCAATACAATCCCAATCCGCTGTAAAATTTTCGAGTGACATTTGATGTTTTGTGTCTTTGTAATACCTCTGTTGTCTTCAATGAAAGAGTCGATGATAGTAGTTCCGTCCGTTTCCTCGCATGTGACCTGACTATTACGGCTTGATGTAGCCATTTCATTTACCTTTTAAGGCGTGAAAAATACGCAACAAACTGCTCTGTCGAACACTTAATACACAATAAAAGATATCACCATTTCTTTCTCGTTATATACAAAACTTCAAATCGGATGTAACAAAAGAAAAGTAAGCAAAGCTTTTTTTATGTTTATTGTAGTAATTTAATATCATTATATAGATTTATAGTTATAACATATGAACAATAAGCAAGTTAGTGGCATAGGTTTATGAAATAAATGAAACACGACTCTGAAGTTTAAATACACATAATGGTTTATCGTCTTCAATCTTTTGTTTTCTTTCATTAGTATACGATTACGTCTCTGGCCTTGTTTATTTCAAAGTACCCCACTCCTTCAGTGTATATGATACATGTGATAGGGTTTGGTAAAGGAGAAGCGAAGTTAGCAGTCATCTTTACTATTCCTTGCTTTAATAAAGTAAGGTAGTTCCTGTCTTGGTAAGAAGGTTCTATGTCAAAGGCATACACTGCAAACCCTTTTGCGAAGTCTGACTGCGAAATTTGGTTCCCCTCGTCCTTCATCCATTTCTCGCTGCTTTCAAACAACCAGTGATAAGTTTCAGCAGTATCAACGCCATTAGAGGTATTGAAATTTAATCTGACGTGATTACCTAGAACGGGAATATTGTCAACAGCGACTGACAGGTCGGTTAATCCAAATCCCTGAAAGTTCCACGGAGAAGTGTAATATGACCCAGAAACTGACTGACTGTTAGCAAATGCCACAACGATCTTGTTCGGTCTTATTCCTTGGCATATATTGTCAAGGGTAAGGTTAACCTGTCCTTGCGAAATTGCCGCTAACCTGACTTCGGTCTTCACGTACGGATACTTGGCATTGGTCTTTTCTAACTGCTGACTATGTGCAAACACAACTGCAGGATTTACCTGTACTTTACATATGTTCAACACCATTTCGTCGATGATAATTTTAAAGTCTGGACTCAAAGCGTCTGACATCAGATAAAATTCCGGCTTAGCTCTGTAAAATTTGATACTCATCCCAGTTTGATTGAGGATATATTTGTCTAACTGAAAGGCATCGTGAATAATTGGTGCTATTAAATGAACTGTCTTGCTCTCGGCAAATAACTCCGATCGGAATTTAAAACCTTTGTTCTGGCCAGTTTTTGAATCGTTGTCGTCAAGTTTTCCAGGCGTATCCTTGTAGTAACATTGAGACGTTAATTGAGATGATTTGGCATCGTTTCCATATTTCAGTAAAGTTTGAAGATAAGCCTTGTACCCATAATTCCCTGTTGAAGACGTTATGAATTTTCCCCCTATTGTGACGTCAATTTGATCAAAGAGGGCGGCAGCCAACAAATTCACTGGGCCAGCTAAATCAGCGGTTTGCAACGCGCTTCCATCTTGATGCACAATCCTGGCTTTTATGCTCATAAAGCTCCGTTTCGTGTCTATGTACTCCATACCATTCTGGCCGCTGACAATAAATTGTATCGGAGATGTGTCGGTTATTTGCCCGATCGGTAATATTTGCTGAAAGTATAACTTTTCTACTGCAGTTTGAGTAGGATTTAATTTAAATAACTCCATTTCGCTGGGCTGTGCCTCAATTAAATAATCAGAATTGATTGCTGCCATCGTCGAATTTCAACTTTTTCTTTCGATAACTACTTCTAGACTGTTTTTGACGTTTTGTTCCTTTTCTTTTTATAGTTTTTTCGCGTTGTATTTCGCTCACTGCCTGTTCAACAACTTGTTGGGCGGGAGATACAAATTCAACTTTGATTTCATTCGGTTTATCTGTTGACTTATGCTAGTGTGTGTTGGTAGTGTATATGTGTGTGTGTACATGATTGTGTGTGTGTGTCGTGTGTGTGTGCGTGTGTGTGTGTGTGTGTGTGTGTGTGTGTTGGTGGTGTGCACTTCTGGGTGCTGTGGGGCTCGTTTTGGGGAGGCTGCGTTTTTGGTACGTGGCATTCCCTGTTTGATATTATTTTTGTTTTTATGATAATGTTTCTCAATCGGGATGATTTTATTCTCTCCTGTTTTACCGATAGACCCGCTAGACTGGCCGCTTGATCTTCTGGTGGAATGAACATGATAATGCGGATGTTCTGATGTTCCAATAGACTCGTAATATTTTATCCATTTCTCGTGGCTTGGAACGTAAAGCTGATTCGGATTCATTTTTTTTCACACAATCTCGCACTTTTAAACAGTATTCACTTGTGCTGATGTTAAATGTAAAACGACAGTAACTGGATTTTTTATATGCTTCGCCGGCTCTCCTCGGTCGTTTTCCAGTTTAAATTCAATCTCATTTATCTCAGATTTTATCACAGGAATGTAGTAAGGAGATGTAAATATCGTGTTTCTACTGTTATTAATGACCACTCTCCTTAACAGAGGCACTTTCACGCCGTTAATGATACTTTCTCCACATATATTAGAATATATACACAAAGTGTCTTCATGTTTGTTATCTTCATTGAGAGTTACCTCAGTTAAAGCAATATTCCAGTCACCTGGTAGCTTTAAAGTTTGCCTTAACTTAATCTTAAACGTGTACGATTTATTATCCGGATAAAAATCTGTATTCTGATTACTTTGCAAAATCATGTAACACGACATATTGAATCGATTTACCTTTTAACGTCGTAAATGTCGTCTTTTCTTACCCAAGAATTAAATTTTTCGAGCCAGCCTTCGTATTTAACTAGATATTCTTCTATTCCTGAACGTTTCCTTTTTCTTAGAACTTTTTCAACGATCCATAGAGCGTTTTCATTTTTATGAACGCTTTGTAACTCCTGTTCATAAAAGGAACCGGTTATGGCTTCGTTGGAGAAGTCTACTACTTTATAAAGAGGAATATGTTGACTAATGAATCGCTCGGAAATTTTAAATATTTCAGATGTCCATTTCTGTTGATAATCCCTCTGGAACGTATATTTGTTATAGGCGAGTCTAACCAAGTCACCTGTTTTGTATTTATATATCGGCGGTGTTTTGTAGCTGTCCGTGTAATTGTTATACATGTAATCCCAAACAACGGCCTCATTTTCTTCATTAACGTCGGATGGAGACATATTGTCCGGCAAGCTTCTGTGGGGAGTGGAGTTGTAGCTATCTGTTAGATCGTCTAACTGTTCTAAATATCTGTAATTCCTTGTACTTTGGAACAATTTGTGCATTTTGTTTCTGTATGAACGAATAACTCTTTCGACCGGTGAAACTTTGATATTTTCATTTTGAGTCGCGAAATATTTGATATTTCTTTTCTCTAAATACGATTTGAACAATCTATTGTTAAATTCGCTTCCTTTGTCAAAATACAAAATTTGTACAGATCGCTCTCCCTCTGTTTCTTGTAAAACGCGGTTAAATGCCTGTGTAACGTCTTTGGCCAGTTTACTCTTGACTGGCTCAACAAACAGATATTTAGAAAACGCTGGCTAAATCAGCTCCCCACTGAATGTTTACGCCGGAAATTATTATTTTTCTCCTCGAAAATTTCCTTTTCACATCTCTGTGAAGTGTATACACATCTTGTTCTCGCAACCATCGTTTAATTTTTTGTCTTGAAATTTTGTATTTACCCAGTCTCTTTACTACTTGGTATAACTTTTCGGCGCTGGTAAAAGAAGCAGGGCTGCTGACATCGAAATAAATAGATTTTAGGTAGTCGTTGTAAGTCATGATAAATAAAATACATTTAAGAATCTATGAAGTTGCAGCACTGCAAAAGCGTTTCTTTTAAATCGCAAATCTGTAACATCACTTCTTTCAGAATGGTTACTGATCTCGTTCCCCTTCTTATATTTACAACAACGTGTCCTTCCTGGTTTTGAAAAACTGAAATGTGGTGATAACCGTCTACATTTAAACTTATTTTCCGTTTGTTATTTAAATCATTCTCAGTAACTGACTCGTTAATCTCAATATCGACATGGGCCTGTGCCATTGTAGAAAAAGAGTTGAAAATATGTTCTACGTTCCTTCAGTTCAGCATTTTTAATACCCAATTTAATGATTCCTGTACTCTCTGGTTATGACCGGTTGAAACAGGAAATGATATTCGTAGCCTTAAGGAATGGACATATAATGTAGATAAAAACAATAGCAATCGTTTTTACTTTTATTCATATACAATATGCTACATATAAACACTGTACAACTTATATAACGTGTACATATTTGATTATAACAGCAACTCAACATATCGTACATATATAAAAAATAAATAGAATTGGTGATTAAATGATTAAATATTATTGTTGTTTTCTCAGGTTAGACAGTTTTTACATCTCTGCATATATCTTGAACAACGGATCGTCTTCCATCTCCTCTTTCCGTAATACAATATCTTTCACGTTACATTCTGGAATGTTTTCTATGAAAATTAGTCCGGGGATAAACCTTGTCTGAAATAAAAAGTAAAATATCGGGATATAAAATAGTAGATTGAAGGAGTTGAAGTAAGCGTAGAATACATTGATTTATAACCATTAATGAAAAGGATGATAACAACAAAAAACATTTTAAAAAAAAACCACAACTTAAAGGCAGAATATGTTGTAGTAGTGATGATGATGATGATGATGATGCTGTTGATGATGATTATGATGATGATGATGATAATAATAAATGAATAAATACCTGCAGTTCTGGGATACGAGATGCCGCTCTTTTCGCCAGGCTTTGCACCTCCTCGTCTTTAATCAGGTTTTTACCTGCTTGCCAGTATTGGTTACATGATTCCTCCCATGTTGGCTGTTCTGCTGACAGACATCCGCCGTGACCCATATGCTCTTTTCTGAGAAGGATGTTGTAATTGGCAACCGTGACAGTTTTGACGTGGGTCTGCAAGCTCATTTATTTCGCGTATAACAGCGTGTGCCATTGCCATCGATAATACTTCTGTTGACTTTTCTGTGGCAGATGCAATGAGAGATTGATATCTGAGAAGATTTGCTTTCAACGCTGTAATCACCAACAACGTAACACGCACACCCTCTGATCTATCGATTGTCGTTTTTTTGCTCTGACCGTTATTTTAATGATCGCTTAGTCAACCACCCGCAGAGGTGAAGAGTCGGATCATATAGTATCGGGGTTAATGGAACGAAGATGTATGCTATTGCACATTTCACAGCTAAGTATTTGTATATACACTCAACAGGTTTAGAAACGCAAAAGTGGCAAAATATTTATTTTAACAGTGTTATCGTGTTTCAGATTTATTCAAATTTCATACACAACAAAAACAATATAAAATTGAATTCTTGTAAAAGTTTCAATAATTCATTGCAAAAAAATGACTTTAATAGAAATAAAAACAATAGCGTCATTCAAATAAAAATGTTCAACAGAGGAAATCTTTGCGTTTCTAATATCGATTAAGTGTATTATATAAAGGAGCGAAATTACGTTATTTAATGCTACCGCGATTTCAAAAATTAAATCTAATAAGCTGAAAAAGACTCGTCGTCAACTCGCTGTGAAAAAAAAGAACAAAAACAAAAACTATGTTGGTTGGCATTAATGTAATCAAGTGAAACCCCTTTTACAGATAAAAACTTGCCTGTATTTAAAAGTGAAAAGTATGTGTTTTACTTTATAATGGATTTTGAGTTTAGCCTGTTTTCCCCCCTGTAAATTCGACGAAGATGGACAAACTTTTTAAAGATCAACAAAGATGTTTTGTTCAATGTATTTACTGCCTTGTTTTAAAACATGTCTTTTTAGCGTTACCCAAAATCTGTAACGCCATATTATTGTTGTGCAACGCCTCAACTTAGTGCAGATATCAATACGGAGAAAGGGGATAGTTGCCGGGCGCGTCCGAGCGTTAAGTGTTACTTTATTTTGACGATTGTCGACTGTAAAAGACGGAAATATACAGACCTGTGACAAAACTAGAAACTTAATAGTTACTGTATTACATTGTACATAACCACGCAGCATTTTGCATTCGGAGCTTTGAACTTTCCTAGTATTGTAAACAGTATACACATCTCGCGCGCAAATAAGATTATTGCTATGCTTGTTTTATCTTTTTAAATCTTAATAAGGCCTATAACATGCCTTATTTATAGAACGAGCAATGTATGTTATTCTTTGGACAAGACGGTATAAATACTAAGTCAATGCAATAGATTTGTGAACTGGTTTAAATAACGCATTTACTTTCTTCAAAGATATCAGGTAACATTCGCCGTTGAAAGCGATGCGATATTTTAATAATACAGAAAAACGCGATGAGCAATATTATGTCATTCTATATATGTGTATCGAAGTATAATTATAATAAACCAACTCTAGCCATATCCTTTCACTTTCTACCATCCGCAAGTAATATGACAGGGAATTGAGATATATTAAGCGAAAAAAAATTTCAACAACTCCTCCGGCAATTACCTTCAATCGTCATCCACCCGAACGTAATTTAATGCTTAAGTTTCGCCTTTTGTAAATAATGAATTATCTTTAAAATTGTTAAACTTTTTAAGTTGAGAAAATGAAGAGAAATTTGAAATGAAGCAACAACATCAACAACAAGAACAACAACAGAAGAAAAATAAGAAAGGAACCGTACCCGCTTTATGGAAATGCATGTATTGCTCAGTGCATGTAAATATCCGTTGGTCTTCTCGAAATGAACACGTAAAATAAAAAAAAGGATTATCATAGTAATAAAGTCAATTTTATTCAAATTAAACAACATCGAGTCGTAAGTGTTTTCCTCTACTGGATTGAAGCGCCATACAGAGATATATTTTGTATATCTTACGCGCACAATAAAACTACGTCTATACGTACAAGTTTGCTTAATTATTAATCTGAGATTTAAGCATATAATGAAAATAAGATAAAAGTTTTAAACCTGCTTTATGATACTGCATGTACTGCTCTGCGCATGTAAATATTCGTCCGTCTTCTTGAAACGAGCAAGAAAAAATTGACTGAATATGCAATCTCCCCCAAAGAAGAATAAATATGCATCATTCTGTAAGTAAGGCATTTTTAAAGAAGGTAATTGAAAATAACTCTCAATGAAAGTTTAAGTATAGGAAATAATGCTTTATAAAATTTAGGAACTATCAAATCTATTCTCAACAACTGACTGATTACTATTAAAAATATTTAAATTTCAGAATGATAACGTTGGAGACAGCTTTTAAGCTTTCGTATTAGGTACATTATTTTTCTCAAACCTCCGACAATCACATTTAATCGTCATCCACCGAGGAATTTATTAACACTATCTGTTATGCAATACTATACCCATATTTAACGAAAAGGAATTTTTCAACCATAAATCACCTTTTTGATCGTCATCCGCCCGAAAATAATTTGATAAGATACTGAAAATCGTTGAAGCGAACTTTCGCTGCTATAATGCACTATAGATACAACGGTTTTACCTCGTAGCTCCTAAAGTTGCATTTCTCCTAAGGTAACCGTAATTCATCAACTACCTACTATACTACTTACATGTTCTTCTTGGGCTGTTCCAAGTCCGTCTGACTTGGGCATTGTCAGTTACTTGACAGACCATGCTCAGCGGTGAGTATGTCTGATTAGTGTAGGCTTCTACTACAATGTCGGATGGTTATAAGGTGGGATGACAATAACGTTCCGGCTGACAGTGACTTTAAGAGCTCAAAATCAAAATAACAAAAACTTGCATTGTCCCTGTCCATGTCTCTGTCTCTGTCCCTGTCTCTGTCCCTGTCTCGTTAGTCACTTTCTTGAAAAATAATGATAGGTCGGTTATTTAACTTTTCGCAATATTTATCTTAATTGATACGCCATCAAACGAGGTGCTTAATTCCAGAAATCACGTATGGTGAACTTGTATGACTGTAGTATGTTTTTGTCAGAATAGGTATCAATTTGCATCTTTTCTATATGTATGTCATGCTTTAGATGATAGATTAGGGATTACGGTAGTTGTGTCAACACCTGAGGGTCCTAAGCGTTATCCCACACACTTTACTAAAAATCAGGTTTTTCTATTTTTTGATAAATCATTTTTCGTGAAAAAGGATATAGATTTCGATGAGTTTGAGATATAACGACATAGTCTGTAGCAAATAATTGTAAAAGGAACTTGTTATTAAGTTCTGATATGCTGAAAATTCCATTTGTTGTAAAATTTTAATTGCAGAATCTAAACAGTTTCTTGAGCAATATATTTTGGCATATGTCAAAATGTGTCAATTTTAACCACAAAATACATGTCAAATTTTTTTCTCAAAAATATTTTTGCACTAAAGTAGCCCTATTGTGCCTAAAGTTTCCACTGTATAATTGTTTTTTTTTTCATTTTCAGTTTAACTATATTTTTTTTAAACATAACAAATGAAACTTTCGGGAAGTTCAAAACTTCAAACCTCACCAGTGAGTCTCCTTAGGATGTTTAATTTATGCACCTTGCTCTGAAATTTGTTCGGCGATAGTGAATGAATGAATGAATGTGCAACAATGCCATATGCTATGAAAATTGGATTTCTGGCCGTCATTGTCTCGAATATTAGAGGCTTGATTGCGTATTGGTTGTTTTGTGAACTCATGAAAGTCTTTATCAGGATTTCTATAATCAAATGGAAGTATCTTAACACCAATTTGAAATATAACATGTGATAGTCTAACTATTTCGACTGGGAAGGCAAACTGAATTTATAGGCTGATATTTTATAGTTGTTCACCTTCTACGTCTCACTCTTGAAGTCACATAGTGTAGGCATACACCCCAAATACACAGTTCGTTGGGCACTAACCACTGCGCTATAATCCAGTATTTTGATATAGTTTCATTATTTACACGATAAAACAGCGTAAATGGTGAACATAATAACGCGCAGATCCCCAGCTCAATTTACCTATTTACACACGAACACCAACCACTTAAATCCGAAATATTCATCGTACATGTATACAGCGGACATTTTTAAAGAATCATGGGAATTGTATTACGTCACTACGTATTCAACTGGGTAGGCAACCTGCAGCCGCAGTATATTATCGACTAGCACGCACAGCGCGTATAAAGAGGTGAACACACCGAAAGTGACATAAGTTTAAATTATTGAAATATATTTAGTATGTTGATTTATAATTATATGATATATTGACCCCTCACGTGAGTTCACTAAATTTCTTTGTGTGATTTGAATTTAATGTACGAGATAGTTAGATCTATACTTTTCTGTTGTCTTAAAAATGAATGTTACATAAAAATGCATCTTATTGCGCGAGTAAGTCTTTGTATGGTTGA
>JAFMSR010002673.1:0-21773 GCA_022818135.1 Saxidomus purpurata | reverse complement strand
AACTATAATTTTACAGACGAAAGGTACTGACCTTACCTTAACATATATATTGCAACATAGGGTTGTAAACTATATCGCTTATGTATAAATAATAACAGTCAAACACACAAAATCTGATCTCGCAGATTTGTGTACACAAATTATTATTATCAAACATGATTCAATTATTTAAAAAAAAATATATCATGTATTAAGGAGAATAATTAGGTGCTACATTTAAATTATTTTCTTTTGTTTCAAAATTTAAGGGGCAGTGTAAATTACTACCAACTATTGGATTTTTCGAACGAATTTGACAACTGCAAATAATCAGTTTCAGAAACTACAGTCCCTACTAGTCATTTTGATGGATCGGCGTAATACAAATATAATTGTGACAGATTATGTCCGTTTTCCCGCTAAAAACCAGCAAGGCAGTTGCAGGATTATTGATTAACAGTTTAAAAGTTGTGTAATCACCCTTTTAGTATTACTTATTTTTATCGATTTCTTGATATAGGAATTAATGTCGGTATGTCTCACACAGCCTTAAACAGAGGCGCCGAACTCTCATGCATTCTATGTTGCTTCAATATTAAAACTGTTCAATTAGTGAAAAGGGATTTTTGACTTCAAAGGGTAAGATCTCATTGCCAAAGAGAAGATTTGAGGAGGACATGGAAATATTGAAATGTGTTGCCGGTTTTTCTTAAACATTTTGACTTGTGGATAGATACTTAGATGTTTCTTCTGACCTTGAAAACATGGGGATTCAGCTAGATTTCTATGTAATTCAGTGTTAAGAGAAGTACACCCTCAACTTAAAAGGGGTAAAGTTATAATTTTGATTTTTCTGGTCTCAACATTATATAAACGTAATGATCATATGTTTGTCCTACAGCGGAGTTGGCCTTTGAAGTATGATACTGCGTACCTCAATAAAAGATGCGTTCCAGTCTCGGAATAGTTGAGGAAGAATGAATGACGCGTAAAGTTCAGTACGGATGGGGCTGATATGTGTATCTTAAAAGGAAGTGCATATACACAGGGTTTCCACTGGCCCTTAATTTTTTTTGGCCACAATTATTATATACAGCGTTATGCAATATATACAGCGGTATGCAAGGGGAGTTTCAGGAGGGTGTCCCCCCCTCCTCTTGGCTTTTTTAATTCACAGATAAACAAGACACCATTTGAAGTGTGCTGAATACCTGTATAAGCTGAATTACAACTTGTGTTAAGGCCAGATATACACTAATTTTTGTGGCCTTGGAAGCTAATAATGCCCTGTCATATGTATTGAACAAGTTTTTTTCTTAAAAAAATCAGTCTTCGCCCCTCGGAGCGCCTGAAAGCAAGCATTTTAAACACATTTCAAAGCTTTTCCTGACATGTAGTTTGACAAATAAAGAAGCAAAGTCTGTTGTACATGATGATGATAATTCGTAACAGTCATATCAGCATTTAATATTACTAGCTCTACCAACTTTATTTTAAAATGTTTTTTTTTAATATAAACACAGTTAATTTATATTAATCATTTTATTTAAATATGTAGTAAAATACAGTCTTTAGCTGAAAACATCGTATTTATATCTGTACTTTGAGTCTTTATAACACTGTTTTCTTTGAAGAAATAAAAAAAAAAACGGGATCGCGAAAATAGGTGAAAAACGATTTTCGTATCACAGTTTCACATGTAACTTACCAAATAATCGCAAGAAATCATGCTGAAATGATTTTATTGATAGAAAGTTACGTTTTCCAAACAAGCTAACGGTACATTTATCAAATCTTCAAGTTTTTGTCAACTTTTCAAGGGAAAATTTTCCGTCAAACAGGACATTTTTGATTACAAAAAAGGTGCCCTGTAACCTCTTTATGAATCCTAACGATTTGTGGTGCTCTAAGATTCTCAATATTAAACAATAAAATGCTTAAACTTGCTTGACAAAAGTTAATTAGTTTGTTTATTACGAAGAACATTCCGTCCTCGAAGTCGGCACTTATTTAGGGCTTATTTAATTATAAGTATTGAGCTATTGTTCTTCGATTCGACTGCGAAAAATGGCCGAGAATTTTGCAAAGAAATTTATTTAACTTTACAACATTATACCAAGACAATTTCGATTGCGAGCGTCCTTTGATTTAATTCATAATTAACTATTGATATTGGGACGCCGAGGGTTAATCATTGTTCAGACGATCCGACTGTGAGCTGCCGACAATTACATAAATGTCGGCAGAATTTTGCGTTAATCTTTGCTCCGCCCACACGAGGGCGGTACCGCGCCGATGATTGGCGATGATGCAAGCATCAATTATTTTGACAGCTTGAAAGATAAACTAGGTATCAACTTTTAATCCGTGTCAATTACGTAACATACCGTGGTCACCAATTAGGTTGTATATTGCTATTTCCGGGCGCCCAATTATACGATTAGCTCATGGATAATATGCTTTGATGATATAGGTTTTTTTATGTTTATGAAAAAAACGTTCGCCAGCGTAGAATTTTTTTTCGCCACGTTCATTTTTTCGCCATTTCCGAAAATGGCGAATGGCAGCGGAAACCCTGTATACATGTACTTGTTGATTCGGTTAGGAACGTTTGAATGATAATATAGGACAAGTTGATTTTTCATTTTTCTAAATATGTTAAGAAGATGCTTTCCCAAGTTAGATCATTCAGAAGACGGTCTGTGTTGACTAGTTTTGTTGCACCTGAGACAATCCATATTGCCTCAATCTGCACTGCGACTTTCTCATAATGAGGCCTTGCCCTGTACTGTACATGTAAGAGCGGTTTCGTCGCCTTATCCTAAAAATGTCCTATCTACCATTTTGCAAAAATGAGATAATTACATATGTGACTTAATCTAACTTTGCTCTATTCTACAAAAACTTCTTTTGTACATTGACGTCATAGAAATTGAGATCCGACTACGTATTTGCTCTATGTCCACTATAATACGAGGTACTTGGTCTGTATTTTATCACATTTCCATCTCTTACATCAATTTTAGTCTAAAAATGTGTTGTAGCCAATCAATGTGAAGATGCCTAGTCACATGACTAAATATGATCTTAGAATGAGTTTGCTCTAACTCCAATTTTAACAACAACAACAATGTTGACAAGAAGTGAAACTACTGTTATTAAAGCACAAATCTGGATATTTCAAGAACAGATTAGTGTTGTTTGAAAGCATTTGGTATTCCATCTAATAGATTTCTCTTTTCATAAAAATATCGTTATGATTTTAAGTAGTTTTTCATTTTTTGTTCATATATATGAATGTATACAATTCGGATGAACGAATTCGGATACTATACCTCTAAACATACAAAAAGATAGGTAAAATTATGTGGAGAATGAAGTACTTGCTTGAATGCTTTCATAGGGAAAGTGTTACCCAGATCCCCGTAGTGAAGTGTCCAAATTCTTTTATACACGAAAGTTACGTATTTTCGACATGACTGGGAACTTTGATTGAAAAATGGCATACACTGTTATATGGAATGAGCAAACTGCAGGTCGTGGTCCGAGTGAATTTCAAGTGCTGTCACAGTCCTATAATTTGAGAGAAAATTGTAGAGAAATATCCCAACGAGAAAAATAACTTTATGGTGCGAATCCTGCATTCCTCAAAATAGAAACAAAATTGTCTGCTATGCAATAAATTGTTCCATAACAGACACCCTGAATTAAGAGCAATTATCAAAAATCAAAAATGTAACTTCAGGCCATTCTAGTATACAAGAATTTTTTTTTATAATTTATTTTAGTTCTCATCTTATATTCATACATGATTTTAAACACATTAGCATAGTACCATACAATAACATGAAGGTACTCATAGTATAATACACTTACAGGGAGGTATTTACTCGATAATGGTGCTTTTTTAGCAAAAGACTTACAGTTCATTTAGGATACTATGTCAGTTACATACTGGATTTATGTGTACACATGGTGATATACCACGATTTTAACTGAATGAACTGTACTGTGGTACAGATCTAAGAAAGACAACTGCTCTAAACAATAAATTTGATTGAGTTACCTCCCCTAAAAACCTATATGTATCAATAATACTGCAGTACTAATGGTTATATCTATACTACTTAGACTTGGAGTTATTTTGTTTATAGAAAAGTAAAGGGGAAAATATCAAAAGATCAAAGCAATCCGGGTGGAAAAATGCACCTATGACTATGGTGGGGGATAAGGTGTTATAAGTTTGGGACAAGTGGATCTACTTAAAAATAATTTCACTCAACATCTTTACAAATTTGTGTTGGCAAGCATTGCAAATGGTCTCCACATTTTATTAAACTTATCAATAGTAAATGACTTTTAAATTAGTGCATTTATTTTTTCAGCATGGAACAGTAAAGAAATTTTCTTTTTAAACGCTCAATACTGGCAGATTTGAATTTAACTTGCAATGATATACATACAACTTTGCAGTCATACAACAATGTAACTATGGTATTCAAAGTTGGCTGGAATGATACATTACCAAACAGAATATTGGTGCCTGAAAAATCTACAATACTTTCATTACATGTTCTATTAATCCATACCTGAACATTTGTCCAGAAATCTTTTATGATGTCACATTCCCAGAATAAATGTACAATGGATTCTATTTCTTGATTACAGAAGGTACATAAATTACTATTTGCCATACCCATTTTCTGTAAGAGATTATTTGTCCCCAAGATTCTATGATTCATTCTGAACTGAAACCACTGTAGTTTTGTATCATTAGTACACCTAAAAGGTAATTTATATATATATTTCCAATTGTGATATGGTATGTTAAGGACTTGTGACCATTTATGCTGTGATGTAGGCTGGGAACTTTTACTATTTAAGGTATCATAAATTTTCCTGCATCCTTTATGTCCAGAATTTATTATTTCAATGGGTAATGGTTGTAGGGGTTTAGGTTCATTCATTCCTCTATGAGGTATATGAAGGTTATCTAAGTATTTACGCAAAGCGAATATTATATTATTGTATTGCAAAAAATTAGTTCTTGCATTATGTGTTTCCTGAAATTCTGGAAAGGAGTAGAAATTTCCATTAGTTTTCATAAAGTCATTAACCAGGAATACACCTTTATCTAAAATGGAATGATCTGCAAAAGCTTTTCCACCAATTTTAAATTTAGAATTGTACCATATAAGTTCCGATAAGAACTCATGCCAAGTAGAGATCTTTTTCCTTTCAATAAGGGTTATAACGCCCTTCCAAGTATCTCTCCAAAAATCATTTTGAATCAAATTTGTTTTTTGTTTTAAGAATTCATTTCCATATTTTCCAAATTTGGTGATAAAAGGACAAAGTTCTTTCACGAGTTCAAAATATTTTGAATCTCTCTTAGCATACCTTCTTAGCCAAGTCAACTTCAAAGCTATATTAAAATTTTCTATATCAGTTACCCTAAGTCCTCCATTTTCAACATCTTGTGTTATTACTTCCCTTTTAATTTTATCTGGGCCATCATTCCAAAGAAAATTAAAAAATATTTTCTGCAGGTCTTTTATTGTTCCTTTTTTAGGGCTTGGAAGACCAATTATTAAGAGATTGATTTTTGATAATGCTAGTGTTTTTATCACTGTGTTTTTACCAATTGGGGTTAATATTCTTTTTGACCAGCTTGAAAGAAGTAACTTAATTTCTCTTATTTTAGGTTTATAGTTGATATCAGTAATTTCATCCATTTTAACAGTGAAGTTTACTCCTAGTAATTTAAAAACACCATTTTCCCAATGTAAACCAAGTTCTGGGCATATAACCTCATTGCAATTTATTTTGGAACCAATCCATACTGCCTTAGTCTTGTCCACATTAATTTTAAGACCAGATATTTTAGCATAAAATTTTAAAACCTTGAAAGTGTTATACAATGATCTTTCTGTACCATCTAACATAAGTGTTGTATCATCAGCATATTGAGAAAGGAGGAATTCAAGTCTATTAATGGATATAACTTTTATATTATTATTGTTCTTTAACAATAATGCTAGGATCTCGGCGCATACAAGAAAGAGATACGGAGATAAGGGATCACCTTGACGACAACCTTTATGTATAAAGAACCAGTCTGATAAGTGACCATTAATAACGACACTGGACTGAATATTTCTGTAAAATAGCTGAATCCAATGCACAAAATTGTCCCCAAAATTTTAGAAATGAAGAACATTTGAAATAAATTTCCAGGAAACAGAATCAAAAGCTGTTTGAAAGTCCAGTAGCAATAACATGCCTGGAATGTTATTTTTCTCAGCATAAAACATAACATCATATTTAAGTCGAACATTATCTCCAATAAATCTACCCGATATAAAACCATTCTGATCTTCACTAATTATTGAATTTAACACCTTTTTCATTCTGTTAGCTATGCTTGCAGAAGCAATTTTATATCCTACATTTAAAAGTGAGATTGGACGCCAGTTCTTAAGATATGCCTTGTCTTTGTCTCCTTTTGGGATACATGTTATGACCCCTTGTTTCTGAGAGATGGATAATTCTCCTTTGACAAAACTATAGTTAATAGATCGAACTAAAAAGTGACCAATATCTGACCAAAAGAATTTATAGAAAGATACTGTAAAACCAGAATTTCCAGGAGCGGAATAATTTCGCATTTTCTTCAGACTGTCAAGCATCTCTCTATAGGTCAAATTGCCTTCTAACTGCTGTTTTTCTTCATCAGACAATTTTTGGATATTTGCATTCATGAATGTTGCATTTAAATCTATTTCTTCAGTTTCATTTTGAGCATATAGGGTTTTATAATGTTTATAAGTTTCATTTAGAATGGAGTCTTGGTTTTGAAGTAAATTTCCCGTCTTAGAATATAACCTGTTCATAACTTTAGAAACAAAATTGCGGTTTTCAAGATTGCAAAAGTATCTGCTTGGTTTCTCCCCCTCAAGAATCCATTTTGCTCGGGATCGGACCAGTGACCCTTCTAGCTTCTTTTTCTTAAATTCTTGTAATTCTGCTTGTTTTTGTTCAAAAAGGTCTACATTAATATTTTGGGAATTTTGTAAAGCCTCTACTACTTTCTGCAATTCTGTCTCCCTTTTATCCTCTTGTTGTTTTTTGTGAGTTGAGTAAGCAATTGTTTTACCCCTGATCTCCATTAATAGTGTATCAAAGAATAATTGGTCATTTATTGTAAACTTAACATCTTTATTTGAAATATTTTCAAAGGGTATGTTCATGTCTTGGTTGTTTGAAGAATATTGAATTTTAATTAGAGTTATGAGCTGTTTAACCTGAGTAACATACTGTTTGTCTTTTAAGAGAGAATCATTAAATTTCCAGTAACTTGAACCCTTTTTGAATTTATCAAGCTGAATATTCATAACTATCAAAGAATGATCAGTTCGGTACCCAGGAAGTATAAGTGAATCATTAACCTCTGTAAAAGACGGCTTGAGATTAAAAAGAAATCTAGACGTGCTCTTTTGAAAGGGTTCTTCTTTAACCAAGTATACTGTTGTAATTCTAAATGTTGTTCACGCCAGCAGTCTATCAGATCACATTCTATCAACATCTGTAGTACCTCATTTCTTGCATTTGGATTATTGACATGTAAATAATTTAAACAATCTATATCTGGGTTAATCACTAAGTTGAAGTCGCCCCCAATTATACAGTAACTCTCCTGTGAAATAATCTTTTGGTATAAAAATCTATAAAATTCTGACTCATCTTTATTTGGACCATACAGACAAAAGAGTGAGAATTTTTTGCTGTTAATCTTACATTGTAATATAAGTAGATTACCATTAAAATACTTCTCAGTGCTTACAAATTGAAAATCAAAATTATTATTAATAAGAATGGCTACACCTCTAGAAGAACTATTGTTGTTGTTAAAAAAAACATTCAAAACCCCACTGGCTTCTTATATAGCTATTATCTTTCTCTGTAAAATGTGTGTCTTGTAAAAGTATACACTGTACTTCTTTGCTTTCAAGTAATTCAACACATCTTTTCTTTTTGTTTGTCGCCTAGACCCTGCACTTCCATTGAAGCAAAGGTTATCAACTCATTCATTGAATTTTAGTATGCCATTGTGTAGATGCAGTGCTTTAAAGTTCTTATTAGATCCACTTGTTATAACATATGACCCCACCACCATTATACAGAGAAAATGAAGAAGAATAAAGGAATAGAAAAAGGAATTCAGCATCTTGAATGCTTGTTCTGTTTAAAATGAACAGATATATATACTTAATTAATACGTTGGGCAAACAGTTAACTAGCCTGCCATGTGACTTATTGAAAGCAATTTAAGAAGAAAAAAAAAATAAAATTGCAGTTTCAGCATGGATATCAATGCCGCGTTACACAGTATATATGTAGTAATCATAACGAGGATCAACTGAGTGTTACTATCCTAAGAAATATTCATGATGCATCCTCAAACATAACGGAGGAAAATAATCAGCGCTGCACTATCTAAAACAGCATATCAAACATCCGAAAATAGGAACATCCGAAATATTGATTTTAACGCATGTGATTTAGTTCTATACCTGCTTTAAATGACGAAATGTCACTCAAAAGCTTGTGCGCTTTTGGTTCGGACACTATTTGGCCTACCTACCTATGTTTTATTACCTGAGAATCACACTATCTCATTTAAATCTTCAATTATTAATATCATAAATATAAAATACATGTTTATAAAGATGACAGCTAATGTTTCTAATTATAAACTGCATAGACCACGTGTCACATTTACACCAATCTGAAACTTGATTACAAGTCACATGAGTGTCATGCCCAATGCATTAACCAATGAGCACGCAAAGTTATTATTTACAAACACACGATGTAAACATTTGCACGTGGTAGAAAAACACAATTTATGTGCTCGTTTTCTTTGCTGCAAGCAACTTGGTGAGTTCATCTTTTGGAATGAGCGACTGCGAGATGTCCGTAGTGATGTCAAAGCGCAGTTTAGTCCCATTTAGAAGAAGCCCTATTATCTTTCCGTCGTCCGACCAGACATTTGAAATTTCCTCGCGTGTTGATAGAGTTTCCAGTAATTTAGCATTTATTGTTGTGAGGTCTTCTCTGATGACTATTTGAGTACCTTTAAGCTGTCTACGTGCCTTTATTATCCTTATTTTTGTAACACGGGAGACAAACTTGCAAATAACAGGCCTGTTTGCCTTGACATCAAACTTTCCAAGTCTGTGTGCTATGTCTATATCTGACGGTAGAAGTTTTGCATCGAGCTTTGAATTGAGTGTCTTTATCACCATTTTGATTGTGGTTTCAACACTTTCATTTCTAAATTTGTCGTCAAGCCCATAAATCCGAATGCTATTCTTTCTTGTATATTGTTCAAGATCATTTATATATTTATCATGCATTTTCAAACGAAAATCTCTCTCTTTGACGTTTTCTCTTAGTTCCTCGTTTTGTTTGCTAATTTTGATGTTCTCTTGTGCTATTTCTTCAAGCTTTACTTGGACAGCCCCTTGGGCGTTTCTCAGATCTTCGACTTAATGGATCGAATCTACGAATTTTTCTTTTACCTTTTGAACCTGATCTCTCACCTTGTCGAGTTCTACTTTAATTTCAGAACTTAATTCATTTCTGAGTAATGACAGTTTTTCGTTTACAAACTCTTCCTTAGCTAACTTTTTCATGTTCTTTTCTATAAAATCTTTTGAAGCCAACTTACAGATTTTCTTGTCCATAGCGTCAAATAGCTTTAGAAGATCGTCGATTGAATGTTCTTCATGTTTTTCTTTACTGATCTGCGGCAACATGCTGTCAATCTTAACTTGCGAGGTTTCTAATTCCGCCGGGGCACCCTCGCTTACACTTGTTGCCTTTCCTCGGTTACCCCTCGCTGTTGTTGCTTTCTTTTCGTTCTTTTTCTTGTCCATTTTTAACTTAGCTATTGCTTTTATTGAAAAATATATGTTTACGAATATACAACCGTGTAAACTTTATGTGGCTTATTCCTCAATAAATGTCCACGTGACACGCCCAAACCGGTTTTGACAACTGTTCACCGTCTTTAAAACGTATATATTTCCATTTTAAACAGAATGCTCACAATTTTAAGCCCTCATTTTTTCCCAAAAGTATCCAGTTTCAATTGTATACAGTTTGAACTAGAAAAAAGTAAATTTTCTCCACGAAATATATTATTTATTCCATTTTTTCGAAGAGCGCTGAAGTGCGTGTACATTCACCTCAGTTCGACCTTGACCTTTCCGAGTAGTATACAAGAAATAGACATATTAAATTCTGACATTGCGAAAAACCTCAGGGTTTCAAATTATTATAGTACATTAAACTTCATAACAAAGCCTAAGCACGTTCGTCCAAACGAAATGTTTGTTGTTCAGCTAAGGGAGAAATGCTGTTTTGATTTCCAATTTGCTGCTGCCACAGTTCTTTAAAACAGGTTCCGTTTCTAAAAGTTAAAGCTTTGAAACATGTCAATGGTCTGCCCTTTCATGTATTTTTCAAAATTTCTTTTGATAAGGATTATGTTTAAGTACCGGTAAGTATTCTCAGGAAAAATAGGTCCTAAGAAAAAGCAAAAAGCTTTGTGAGGCAAAACAATTGCAATTAAAGTCAGACATGTCTGATGAGAAGAGAAAGGATATTGAAAGCATGTTAAGATTTATGCCAGAAGAAGATCGTATTTTCGTGGAAGATTTGTCAAATTCAGAAAAGTCTGTTAAAGATGCTGATACTCTGAACACTAAAAGACAATATATATCTGTTGCCGGTTTTGTCTACACAGATCAGTATGCTTCATGTATAATGGCATTTACGAAGATGGTTACTATGCTTTAGTGAAATGATATAACAGTTGTACCATTTACATTTGTACCAACAACGGTCTTCGAACTTCAAATGAAGATCGGTCTAACTGAGTAGATAATCCCTACTGATTTTGGTGGCTGTGGGTCAACGTCAAGGTCACATTGTCATTTGTTAGCGTTATCATGATAAAACTCCAAAACATATTCACAAATGTTCTCAGTGGAGTCCTGTTAGTCCAGGAGAGCGACACTGGCCCTCATGAGCCTCTGTTGTTTTTTTGTACACAAAATAGACAAAGACTTAGGATGTCAATCTTTTGCATTTTTAAAACATGTTGTTTTATTTCGCGTTGTTCCGGTTTAACTTTTCATGATTTGCGTCCGTTCTTGCAAAGGAATATAACAACGTGCTGTTTAAAATTTAAAGATATAATGTATCTAAGGGAGATTGGATTATACATTTTCAATTAAAGAATGACGTGTCATAGTTGTTCAAACTGTTCTGAAAAGTTCCCAAAATCGCTTTAACAAACGCTTACTGTAAACACATAACCATGTGTTTAAAATGAACAATTTTATATTGAAGGTCTTTTAATTTGCCGGACAATATGTTGGCCTATTTTGATAATTTCTTCGTCAACTGAAAGAAAAATGATGAGCGAGTGTAGCTATGTAGGACAGGTCATACCGCTTTAAGCCTCGAACGGAGATGGTGGACCCAAAAACACATAAACAAACAGACAGCTGCATAGGCTGAATGTGTTCATATGGGTTTTAAGTGAGTTTGGGCTATCAGTAACTATGTTTGACGGAACGTTTTCCTTCAAATCAAATGCTGAATAGTCACTATTAGAATAACTCCACATAATATTGTAAATGTTAACATTACATTGATCTATCTCCAGAAGAGCACTTTAAGAGTAAGTTTTTTTCATTTAGTTTTGCCTTTTTGCTCTATCTCAAAATATTTTTTTCATTTTTCTCCAAACTCAATTCACATAATGAAATATTGATATGTGTCACTGTTTCATATAAACACTGATTGTCGGACTCAAAAGTATCACTTCAGTGGTACATTACAGATAAAAGTTATGAAAGTTGAAAAGTTCAATGTCATTTTTCTCAAAATAGCAAAATTGTAGATAGGACATTTTAGGAATAAGGCGACGATTTGACAAATGTTATGTATATTTTCTCGAATCAAGAACGTTATTGAAATCAAAGCACTCAAGTACTAAAAGGCGGTCGTGTGTGCAAACGAATTGCCTAGGCTTTAAAGAGAAATTCGTTGTATTCCGTAATCATAATGTCTGGCGTAATATAAGGCCGCCTTTTTATTTTAAGATACTTAATCCAGTCAGGTTGGGCCATTAATGTACACGTTTACATACTTTAACCCAAAAATCTACGTTCGTTTATTATGAAAATTAAATTTTCGTAAAAAGGTTATTTGTAGATTTCAGCTACTCTGGTAAACCAATGCCTATCTCTTATGTCGTTCTTTCATTTAGATACGTGAGAGATCTGGCTATATTAAAGCTATTTTTCGGTCAGGAAACGAAACAACTGCATTATCGTGCTTTAATCATTTAGACAGGGTCCATCAGGGGAACTCCCCCTTACTAGTCTCGGAAATTTGCTGAAAAGGCAAGGCAAGAAAAATACCGCCTGTACAAATGCAATACAAAGAAATTGCTGACAACAATCAGAAATAAATTAGAATTTATATATGACAATTTATTTACCAAATAAATACTTTTTCAATTCAACCAATGACTAAACTTTTGTTCGCATGCACGTTTTACATAAATATATCAAAGATTTTATTTTCTTTAACAAAAAACATGATATAAATCATTTCCTGCCTATTAACAATAAAGAGAGGTAACTAAGACAGGAAGAGACAACACTGTCCTTTGTGTTTGGAAGATCTGCCGACAGGATTTCCGTCAAATTTTCCCGTTTTTATTAAGGCGTTCGCTGAAGCGAACCAATTATACCAATGCGTTTCCATGTTTTAGTGCAGACGAGACGTTAAATTTAATGTATCGTCTCGGAGTTTGGAGGACTTAAAGAGGAATGTCAGACCCTACTCTTATAAAAGTTTCCTCTGCAAAATATCGTACTCAGCACAAAATCATACGAGTTTGGTCGAGTTATATTTATTTTCAGAGTTTAGTTTAAATAGACATACGCTCGAAAATATATCTGCTTATAATTGTTATGGAACCAGACATTGTAAAAACATATAACTTTACTTGTCGTCACATCACTTGATTTTGTGTGGTGTATGAGATTGTGCTTAAGAAACTTTTATTATCACGGGGCCAGACTTTAGACCGGGATAGATCATTATATTATTCAAAGTAAGACAGTATTGTGTCATCAGCTATAAACCAGGGGCTGATGTCATCAGCAGAAAGACAAATGTCGGCATGCATTTCTGTCACAATGTCATCAAAAGAAATGCAGAAAAGAATTGACATGATATTGAACCATGTGGGACGCCTGTGTTTATTGAAGATAATGCTGAAGATAGATTGGCAAGTTTGACTTTATGTTCCCTGTCTGTAAGAAGTAGAGATCCTTTTACATAAATTGATTTAAGTTAATCAGAAGATCTCAGTGCCAGGCCGTTTCTCTTAAGCCTATAAGATGTCCCAATAATCTGCTCTTTGCCTTTGTCAATGGCCTTTACTATATAATTTTAGAGATATAACTGATTTGTTGTCAAGTTTCCCTTAATAAAATTAGACTATACAAATGTAAGGGCGTCAGTAATCCGTTGAAAACAATTTGATTATATAAAATTTGTGTTAAATCACCGCTCTATAAGTGTCCCATTACAGCTGAGAATGAAGATGTATAGTATAGTAGTATAGTTTTATTCTGGTAAAATAAGAGTATATGTCATAAAACAAATACAAATTCAATGTCAACATAGAGACATATAGTCAATACCAAGGATAACACAAAACTTAGTAATTGCACAAATTGAAGTACAGTTACCTAGCACATAATTACATGAATATTAATATAATATCACAGAAAATTGCCTGGCATTGAAATAGGGTATACTAAAACCGAATACACTGGAAATAAAACATTACATTGAGTAAAAATAATGACGAAATAAAATGACTAGATTGATACTGACAGCCATTGTAAGCGAATGATTTTTCCCAAAACCCTTAACCTTTGGAATGGAATAACTGTAACTGTCTCTGAAACGAGTTGAATGAGATTTTCCCTCATTTGCTAATTTAAAGTGCTCATTCAAATAGCTGGGTGCACTATTACAGTGTATCTTATTAACCTGGTCAAGGATATGGAAGTCCGGCCTCAAGCGAACAGGTAACCAGCCAACTTCCTCGAAGTGGGTCCTCCCAATATGATTACGATGACTGAGATTAAGTGTAAATCTTACCATCTTAGGCTGGGTAGCCTGAAGTCTTTTTTGTCAGGTTTTGACTCAACCCCAAATACCAGGAATTCACCTGTAATGTGGCCATAAAATTCTGACTTCGCTTTTCTAATAAGGTCCAGACGTTGTATTGGTAACCATTCAACAGCCAATGGAATGACAAGTAGAATGTATAACATTCTTCGGATTGAAAAAATTACTTTGTAATCCATCTTTTAATTGGATAACACCTTTGGAAAAAGGTCAATAAAACGCTCTTGTGTTTATATACTTTCGTAAATGGTTTTATTATGATAATACATAAATAGTTCATATTCATCAACTGAAGATGTTTGCATTATACTTCCGCTACATTTTGACAGTGTCGTCACTATTGACCGTTGCTATTATTATCATCCATTTTTATTTTTTAATGTTACTCAGGTTGTCAGGTGGTGGATTTAAATCATTATGTACGGATGTGCAGATATTTCTTCTTCTATACTGGTCGCAAAGGTTGGCTTTTGCTCAGCATAGCTGTTGTTCAGTGTGATGTTTGATTTTCAGTGAAATTTATTATTACTAAATCAATAGATAATAATAAGAACGAATATTATCTACAGACCACTGCATTTTCGTGTACGACCATGTGTAGAGAGCTTATGACTGACTCAAATTGAACGATACTACTCCGACTAATGTAACGACAAGATGGCGATTTTATAAACAAAACCCAACTCAGTGTAACCGATTCGTGTATTGTATACAGTTAGTCGCAACTTCTGAAGAAACAAGTTTTCTTATTAAAGCTCACGTCTATCCTGCAAGGAATTTGCACAACATTAGCGAGGTAAATGTGTTAAGGGTAAAAGATATGTATTAACATGTAACTTTGGGACACATTTCGTAATCATATACTCATGATTTACCGTTCTGGTAATTCTATAGGCCAAACTTACCCATTATAAAATACAACGATTCAGGCTCAAATTGATGATATAACGAAAATGTTCCGATTCGTGTTTTATGGAAAATATTTTCTAAAATGACAGGATTCATGGACACAGTGTTTTGACTGCGACCAATAATCATATGCGGCTTAGACTAGAATAAAAAGTGTCATATAATAATGATAAGAAAGCGACGGTTAGATTAAACCTTATCTTTTCATTTATCAGAGCATGAACACGTACGATACATTGATAAACAGAAGTCAGGATTGAGAAGAAAGCTATACGACGGTAAAAAGTTATAATTTTGTAATCGCTATTTATGCCTCATCTTCTTTCTGTAATACACGATCAAAATAGACTTGTTCACATCTGAGCTTTTTGCTTAGGTGAGCGTATTGCCATAAACATTCTGGAATTCCCTTTCCAGTTCGTGTTCTGGTCAAATAAATGCCACGTATAATTTAAGATATTCAACTTTACATGCATAAAATAATTCGGAAGTAGGGTTCTTTGCCCAATTACATTATATGTAGTACATGTAGACGTGGAAGCAAACAATTCTAGTATATATGTATATGTTAACGGAGCTTTGAATTAAATATAAAAACTAATCTGTTGATATTATGATAACTTGTTGGACCGGATAAACGTGCCTTAGCGCTTAAAGGTCAAATATAGAGAAATATTTAGATATCTACATGTACCTGTAGACAGCATTTTCAAGCTTAACAATGTAACGTTGGTGTTTTTAATTACCTATATTGGCCATAAAAGCTAAAATGTGAATAAGTTCAAGTATTACTTCACATACAAAATAATAGAACTTATTTAAAAGTTGATGGATGACGCTTTTATTGTTCCGTGCGCCATGTGAAATGAAATCTAAAATACACTCATGAATACCATCGTTATAGGAAGTGTTTTGAATCGTATCTTTTTTATTAAGTTTTTAGTTGCGCGCGCTAGTTTCGATAGTTTTTACATAGGTTTTTACATAGGTCTTGCCACCCTTTAAGTTTGACTCGAATTAACCTACTCACTGCTCTGATGCCATCTAATCTATTAAACTAAAATACTAAATCAAATAATGAAAAGAAAACCAGCATATGATGGCAACCACTAAAAACTTTTGATCTTACTGATAGTTCTCCAATAGAAACCTATAATTTCAGACGAACTTGAATTGCTAAAACCACCAGTTGCGAAGTGCAGAAAAGCTTATGTTGTAAACAAAGAACACAAGTTTTTCAGAAAGGACTTATTTTCTCATAATATTTGTGCATACGGTCACTGAGAATCTAGGTATTCAAAAAGAACGTGTGATCCCAAGTGAGAACGTCGGTTTCCAGTTGAGAACCTAGGTTCTCATATGGGAACATAGGTTTTGGTAATAACTGTGCAAATCGCGTTCCATAGCCGCGCTTGCGCAGTAATGGCGCCAAACCGACTCGCATACATCTCGTGTATGAAATGGAAATATGGTAACACAAAGTGAATATTTTGATCATCTTTATACATTTGCCTTTTGTCACAAACTTTTGTGCTTGCGAATGTTGTATATAGTCTTGTATAAAAGGTTATTTATGTAAAAAAAATTACAACACTTTTACTTCCGAATGTTCTATGAAAAATTACAGTTTTAAATGACAAGAGGATAATGATAAACGTTATGTGCTTACTACCAAATGATGCATTACATGTACAAATGAGTGCAAGCATTATATTTATTAATATGCAGACAAGTGTATATTATATTGGTACATGAAAATGCTATGTGCTTAATACCAAAATTAATGATGAATTTTAAATGAGGGCATGCATGTATGAATATGCAGATAACCTTGTTGCATTTCATTTGGACACTTTTAAATTACATTAAAGGGACATAGAGCGGGGTCGGGTATTTCCGAACATTTAACCAACTATGCAGATATTCGTTAATACCCGCACTAACCTTTTAAAACGAAATAAGGTATTGAAGTTTGAAATGTACGCTATCTTTTGCTTGTATTTCCGATCATTTTCAGCCAGTAGAACATAGAGTTATGTGCGTGTGAAGATGTTACGTTAACGCGGCTATTACACACCGACCCTACCGAACACGACTTGCGGCTATTTCCAAACAATTTGAATGTTACAAGAAACGTTAAATATAAATATATGTTTATAGTCTAAAATTTATTTTCACAAAGTATTATAACTGTTTTTGCTTCTGAGGAGGAGCGTTGTCTTGGAATGTCCAAATGTAAAGGGTACTCGATAAAAACCGAAAGTTTTGATCCTGACAAGCTCAGCCACCTCTTAAAGGGGTGTTTGGTTGCATTTTAGGCTCTTTCTTGCACCCTTTTGACGAATAATTCTGTAGTAAACATTGTCATATTCCAAAATTTCCAAACTGTAGGCTTATACTCCGAAATTGCAGCGTTTTCAACGTGGCACATTATTGGTACGTAACTTTTTCAAATGTCTAGCTGCTGTGATCAACCAAGCTTTTATATGTCCTGAAACATCTATCAACGCCGTCTTCTACATAGATTTAAATCTTTTGCTTTAGTAAGACAAAGAAAAATTAAAGAATCCATCTTCTACATAGATTTAAGTCTTCTGCTTTAGTAAGACAAAGAAAAATTCAAGAATGTAACTCCTAAAATAGATCTAGCAGACCTATTTTAATCACCGTACAATATCACTTAATATATGAAGATTTACTTCTACGTAAAGTAATATAGTCTATAGTATATAGTCTTCAGATTAGGATTTTTGTGTGCAATTCTTAAAACTGGTAAGGCTATCACTACCTATTCGTACATGTAAATGCTATGTGCTTAATACCAAATGATGAATTTTAAATGAGGGCATGCATGTATGAATATGCAGATAACCTTGTTGCATTTCATTTGGACACTTTTAAATTACATGTGTTGGATGAGAAATACGACAAATCAAAAGCATATACGTTTATTGCTAATGAGCAAGCAACCTCAATGCTCAGGTATTGATTAAAATCTTGTGTAAACAGTCATTTCTTTGTCTATAAATTTGACATAACGATAAGATTCTAGCACTGAGAGTATGTTAGGGCCCATTTTCGTCGTCGCTATAATGACGCCTATAGCGAGTGTACACCAGACAGTGTAGTTCACCCGAGTTGAAACTCCTCCAACAAAATTCATTGGGTACTGTTTATGTGTAGATCTAAATACCAATTAGCTGAAACTAACGTTATATAAAACTAGATCTTGGTGAATGATGACAATTCTGTTCACTATATGAAACAATTATAGAATCTTAAATGCAAAACAATCAATATAAGATTGTTGTATTTGATTAATGTGCTATGAGACGTGATGACATAGGTACTGTATAAGCGTAGGTAGGCGTTCAACTAAATGTCATAACCTAAGAAATAGATACCAGAATAGGTAACAACTCAGGGTTATTACTTTAGAAACAGATAGAATGCACTGAAAACTAATTTCAAATTTGGGTTAAACTAACACTTATGCCTCGGTTACATATCCGTACGATGTCCGTACGCTTTATAAAATCGTACGATTCCACCAACTTTTAAAATCCGTAAGGTCTCCGTACAGTCGTAGCTTCTGGTCACATACCTACGGGCCCCGTACGTCCTTTTTGGAGGATGCAATCGTAGGATATCCGTACTGACATTGCAGACAAGTCGTGCAGATTTTGGAGTTCGGACGTACCTCGTACAATGCACGTGTGTTTGTACGGTGTCCGTACGACAATAATAAACCAGTTGGGCGATATATGTAAATTTCTCATTTTTATCGACATCTCAAGATCTCTTCCCGGTGTCCGTAAAATCGTACGAACATCGTACGTGGACCGTGCGACTTTCCTGAAATAGTCCTGCAAGCACTGCCCAGCTCTTACGGGTCTTGCGGTGTTCCAAATCCGCTAAACCATCGTGCGATGTCCGTAGAAGCTCTATCGGAGCCTTTGCGGTGTCCGTACTGGCCCTTGTGAGCTGCTCCCGACTTCGAAAATGTGTACGAGCCGGGGAGAGAAGTCGGATTTTTACCGAGTCCCTGAGTCCGCTAATACGAGTTCGAAAAATCCGTACGGTGCTCGAAAGACTTAGCGATGTCCAAACGTTTGCAAAATTTCGACTGAAAACCTATTCGTACGAAGCCCGTAGCCATGCTCGTGACCCGGGTATTACTGGTGACTGTGCTACATGTATATATACTTATTTATTTATTCTCGATTGGGAAACAAGTTTTTGTAACTTAGAGTAATTGCACTCGAGACTCATTCCAGAGTTTAATTCGAATTCGTAGAGAAAGGAAATGTGGAATTAGTTGTGTCTTGCCTAAGGACACTACCGACATGGCTATGGTAGGAATCGACCTCGTGGCCCTCCGATCATGGGTAGAACGCGCTACCACTGAACCTGTTATCTCGCCATTGGTGTCAAGCGCAGGGTTTTTATGTCAACACCGGCTGAGATATTTGGGGTCGTTTGTAACATTTTGCGTTACGTAGACAGGGTGTTGTCAAAATGTAAAACTGTATTATGGTTCCCAGTTTCGATTATTCATATAAGTGTTTAGTGCGTGAGTAGCAATTTGTTATCGGTAAGTGCGATGAAATTAGCACTATTGTATTTGCAAATAAATTATTAATTTAACTCTTAGCGTTTACGTATGAGTCACATTAAGAATAATTGTCAATTGCCATTTACATTCAAATTTTATAAACATGTATACTTGCACATCTTTTTGTAATGCATCATTTAGTAGTAAGCTCATACCATTAAGCACTCTACACTTCTAATTAAAAACATTTCAACGCTTTCTACATATACATACATAATGCTTGCACTGTACCATTTGGTAGTTAGCACCTTGGTCTTAATATGCAGGCATATTAATAACTAGTAAGCACATAACACTTGTCAATTAAAACTGTCCAACAGAAATGCAACAAGGCGATGGAAAGGTGTACATCAACGCATACACATGCCATTTTCATAAAGCATTCGGAAGCAATCGTGTTGTAATGTTTACATGAATAATCTTCCATATTCTTGGATATGTAATTCTAGCTGCATATTTGAAATGATAGTTCAATCAAATCAATAACTTTCCGTTAACAGATTTGAAACTTTCCTCGTTCAAATGTATCACTCAATGATCTACGAAAATGCAGAGTTTACACCAAAGAACACCGTACATGTCTCGTCTGCCATGTACATAGATTATGTCAACCTTTCTGTCGTGTTTTAGTCGTTTATTCATTGCAAATTCAGTAGCCTGCAGTTTTAAAAGCAATGTTACGGCAAATTTGGCAGTAAGATATCTTTTGTTGATATGGGGTAGAATTAATTTTGCAACTTATGTGAATTAATTTTGCAACTTATGTGTGAATGGAACTTTACACGCGGCAGACAGCATTAGCCGTAAGGATGGAAGGAATTGAATTCGACGCCTGGCAAAATTATTAACATATGCTATCTTAGGGTAGTAAAGAATATGTGATTGTCTTTCAAAATCGATATAATTTGTTTGATTGGCCTTCATACTAAAACAAACTACAACATAAGAAAAGAAAGATCATACCCCCCCCCCCTTCCTCCCCCGCCCTCTTCTCCGGTCCAACGGAAGGTTTTAATCTGTTACATTATCAATTTCAGAAATAACAACATGGGGAACATTCCCGGTTTAGGCAGGGACACTACTACAACTATAAACGTAACTATTTGTAGTATTCGATTATCTTGTGTTATTTAATAAATACACTGTTTACACTGTTTACACAATTGCAGAAAAGGCACAGCAACTTGGTCACGTTAATGTCTGGCCAGACATATACATAAGTATTTCAAAAGTAGAAAGAAGTTAGCGAAATGAATAAATAAGATTTAGTGCAAAGAAGTATATACTTTGTGTCACGAATTGATGAAAAACTAGAACAACAATGAACTTGAACAACTTAACACGGCACTTTGCTAGAACTGTTTTACTTTGAACTTAATATGTGTATTTGTAATTCCATGATCATATTCAAGTTTCATAAATGCGTGCTAAATGCCATGTATATATACATGTAGTTCAGTCGCTTTGATCAATAATATTTAGGTACTTACACATAAAAGTACACCCCAGAAAATGTCATGTTTTTTTAAATATTTAACACCTGATATGTCGAAAAATTTTGCACTGTATTGAACGAACTGTCTTTTTTGCATGGACTATTGTTCTGTGTTCTTCCAGACATTTATAACTGTTTAAACGTTCACAAATTTTTTAAAAAGGCAACACAGCTACCGTTTTTGTTTAGCAATATAATTGTACCAATCTAATGGGAAATGTGTAGCTTACTACATGTGGCAATCGCTAAATGAAAACAAAAAATATGTACATCTAAATACTGTTTGCAACATTATATGATAAAATTACTGACATACGTATATATTATTCTCCAGGATACGGTCGTGTCCGAATTGGTGACAACATTCATGGAACACGGGAAACTTGTAGAGAAATTAATGCAATCTTCAAAAGGTAAATGTTTCTAGTGTTATGTAACAGGCAATCAAGATCAACAACAACAACATCAAGACAATTGCCTCTA
>JAFMSR010002672.1:0-21776 GCA_022818135.1 Saxidomus purpurata | reverse complement strand
GACAGACTTGTATAAAAATGTAACGGGGTTCCGGAATATTTAATGCATATTTAATGCTCTAACGCAAGGTCACGATGGCGATGCGCGAACTCTCAATAACGATATGCAAAAGTTGTATGAGAAACATTTTTCTTACGAATCGTCATCGTATTTTCGTGTATTGACATCGTAGTTGTTTGTGTATCGTCATAGACATCCTGTCGTATTGCATTACAAGTTGCATGGTGTTAATCGTGTAATTTTCATGCATAAAATTTGACTAGCATTCAGGCTTATTGGTGAATCATGTTTAACTTCGAATAAGAAGAGATCTTCAATTTTATGTATAAATAATCTTTTACGAATTTTTGTTTATACATTGTATAATAAATGGGTTATTCGCAATTTTTAAGGAATATTAAATCATATCAAATAGTACCGATATTACATAGCTATATCTTATTCTGATTGAAAATCGACATTGACTTTTAAAAGTAAGATTACATTTGTGAACCCCCGCTAATTTCTGAAGCGGATCTATTCAACTCAGCTCAATATCTCTGTCAAAATACATAATGTAACAACATGGCAATAACAGCAACAAATGTTCATTAAATGTGGGTATGGAACGCCTTTACTGTCTTATGATGTTGTATTGTATTATACGCAGTCCATTTTCATGTATACGAGGTACATATTTCATTTGACATGGTACATTCTTCATGATAAACAGTGCCTTTTCCGTTATATACGGTGGTTATTTAATAATATGCAGTGCAATCACTTGAAGATACAGTAGAATAACCATTAAATGGTGTGCAAATAACGTCATATGCAATATAAACAGCATTATATGCAGTACAAATGACATTATATGCATTCATTGTTTCGATACAATGGGTGGTATTTTGATTATATGTAATAGTTTTACCTTTATACGGTGTATGTTGGTCAATAGGTGTGGTAGATGTTAAAATATATGAAGTGCTTGCGATTAATTCTATACGTGGTGAATTATTACTTATTTGTTCATAAAAAACAATGTACGCAATGCATTTGGTAATATACATGGCGGAAACGGCATTTTCTTTTTTATAATGTTCGGTCCATTGTACTATATACATGGTGTATACAGCATTATATGCGGTGCATTTTTCATTACGATGATCATACTTTCCGGCATTCTCCGGAATTATTTATTCGGAAAACACCGATCAATATTTCTATAAATAGCGGTCACGTCGTCAAACATTGAAGTGCGTAATATACATTACCGAATCCATATCTCAATAAATACTTGATGTATTGCATTGAAACTTAAATAATCAAGTCAGATAACTATATCTTGTATATAATGCAAAGTATGGCCCTCTTTTTCGACTGAGAATTTCTGGTTAAAGTTTTGCATGCAATTACATTAAAGCTACTCGCTCACTACGGAAGCACAGAGGTGACAATGTGGGAATTTTTTTTATATTATCACGTGGCCACGTGATAATAAAAAAAGAAAAAACGAAAAACTAAACGCTATCACGTGGCCACGCGATAATAAAAAAAGAAAAAACGAAAAACTAAAGTTATCACGTGGCCACGTGATAATAAAAAAAAAAAAAACGAAAAACTAAACGTTATCACGTGGCCACGTGATAATAAAAAAGAAAAAAAAAACGAAAAACTAAACGTCATCGCGTGGCCACGCGATAATAAAAAAAGAAAAAACGAAAAACTAAAGTTATCGCGTGGCCACGTGATAATAAAAAAAAAAAAAACGGAAAACTAAAGTTATCGCGTGGCCACGTGATAATAAAAAAAAAAAAAACGAAAAACTAAACGTTATCACGTGGCCACGTGATAATAAAAAAAGAAAAAACGAAAAACTAAAAGTTATCGCGTTTTGTTTTTCGTTTTTTCTTTTTTTATTATCGCGTGGCCACGCGATAACGTTTAGTTTTTCGTTTTTTCTTTTTTATTATCACGTGGCCACGTGATAACGTTTAGTTTTTCGTTTTTTCTTTTTTATTATCACGTGGCCACGTGATAGCGTTTAGTTTTTCTTTTTTCTTTTTTTATTATCACGTGGCCACGTGATAGCGTTTAGTTTTTCGTTTTTTTTTTTTTATTATCACGTGGCCACGTGATAACTTTAGTTTTTCGTTTTTTTTTTTTTTATCGCGTGGCCACGCGATAACGTTTAGTTTTTCGTTTTTTCTTTTTTTATTATCACGTGGCCACGTGATAACTTTAGTTTTTCGTTTTTTCTTTTTTTATTATCGCGTGGCCACGCGATAGCGTTTAGTTTTTCTTGTTTTCTTTTTTTATTATCGCGTGGCCACGTGATAATATAAAAAAAATCCCACATGTCACCTCTGTGCTTCCGTACGCTCACAGTCGTCGTTGAGAAAATTAAATTTTCAACAATGATATACTGGATATATAGAATATAAAACTAAAGGCTAGAATGAAGAACACAAGTAAAAATCTAGGTAAGAATTTGCAAAAATCGATTGAATATCTTGGTTTTACGGCACCTTTACACTAGATCTATGTGTTTATATTGGAATTTCAAAAGCGTGAAATTCTTTCCAATTTGGAAGCGTATTATTTCAAATCTACAGATATACATTACAGTAATTTATACTGGAACCTTTTTTTATGACTATTCTTCTAAAATATGTTATTTTCATACAGTTTGAAGAACTTTATTTTTGCACCAAAATCTGACAGCGAGCAGCTTTAAAGTCTATATCTCAATTGCTACTTGATGTATTGCATTTAAACTTTATACAAGGTTTCCCAACAAGTCATCACACCTACGTCAATACTCAAGTTAGATAACTATATCTTGCAAATAATGCAAATTATGGCTCTTTATTTTTCGAGTTAGACATACGTTTAAGTCCATATCTCAGTAACTAACTTAATGTCCAGTAAGAACATTTGAAGAGCTCGCTTTGGGATTGCTTTTTGTGCCGGTCTGTACAAGGTCAATGTCATCATTACTGAAGATAGAAAACCGGTTTATGCTCAATATCTTCACTATACATAGGTGTATCGACTTCAAACTTGGTGTATAGTAAGAACATGTAAAGATCTCGCATGGGGTGGTTTTGGGATTGTCCAACAAAGGTCAAAGTCACCTTTACTAAAAATAGAATTGATTTGGATAGTGTTTATATTTTTACCTTAATTCTTACACAATTACAAAATACACACAATTACCTATTCTTGGACAAAAAAAAACAACAATATTACTGACAAACTTTCAAATAGTCGAGCGCGCTGTCATGACACAGCTCTTGTTTTTAGAGTAATGCCCCTTATTAACTGTTTTGTTGAAGTTCACTTTTTTCAATAATTATTCAACAGAGTGCAAATCTAGTATATGCAGTTTATCATAGTTATGCTTTTTCACTTGCTAAGCAGACAAGCGCCAGGCACCCCGCTGGTCGTGACCTAGTTTTGATCTAGTAATTTGCAATAAGCAATTGGTAATTAGTGTGTTGTGACTAATATTCCTAATTGGTGCAGTGCTTTAGAAATATCAATGTTTTATGTGAGCATGCAGACAAACAATCTTTGAGGTACATGCAAGCGCTACTCGATGTTAACTGTACGGTGTCATGTCAATTTTTTCTTAGATCGCTCGGTAATTTCCGCCGAGAGTATTTTTAGAGACTGTCTTCAAGTATCATCATAATGGGAAAAGCACCGCATATAATGCCGTATGTACAGCTTATATAGTTGTTTGCAACACACATAATTAAAAAGTACTTACTACATATGAAGTTGTTGACACCATGTATATTGACATATGCACCACACATATTGATTTATTATCTTAGTATAAGTAATAATTCACCACGTATACAATGAAACGAACGCACTTCATACATTTAAACATCTACCACACCTATTAATCAACATACAACGTATAAAGTTACAACTACTGCATATAATAAAAAAACCACCTCATGTATCGAAAAACTGACTGCATATAATGCTGTTTGTACTGCATATAATGCTGTTTGTACTGCATATAACGTTGTTTGTACAACATATAATGGTTATAATACTGTATATCCATACTTTTGCAATGCATATTATTAAATAACCACCATATATAAAAGAAAAGGCACTGCATATCACGAAAAAGTTACCTCATCTAAATGTGCATGTACCATGTCAAATGAAATATGTACCTCGTATACATGGAAATGTACTGCGTATAATACAATACAACATAATAAGACAGTAAAGGCGTTCCATATGTGGGTATTGACATATGTGGGACAGTTGTAACTAACAGATACCAATTCCACAGTACGTCTTAGAAGAGGAAGAACTGACCTACGTTTTAATTCATTGTACTACAGTAAAGATACATTACTTATTTTAATACAATGATACCAGATTTCTAATATTTAAGTTCTCTTGCTAAAAACTCCAAAAGTTTTGGCCTATATATATATATAATTTTTTTCCTATTTGGCAATTTATGTTTGAATTTTGAATTAAGTTTACCATAACCAGAAAAGAACTGTGTTTAACATTATTATAAAAATAACAAAATGCATGAATACAATACAACAGATGTGTGCCAGCCTGCAGAAAATCGAAATAAACTTTGAAAAGACTTTTGTTTTCTAGCAACCAGCGAATAATAATTGAGATTTCTTAAAAAAAAATCGTTTGTTTCAATTTTACAATGCGACAGCATGTCACACATGTTATGCATCATGAATGGTCAATATCACGTTTTCTTGGTTACAATAAATGTGTTCCCAAAACAATAATAAAGAAACGTCTGTCGCAGCCATTCTGAATAACTTTCAAAAAGAGAAAATATTACATATCATGTTGTTTTGACATTCCGTGTTGTATATTCATTATAAACTGTGATCCAATCCACATCTTATTGAATATACAAGATTGTCATGATGGCCTTATATCTCTCACATGAGTTCCATTGCTCAGGTGGGACAATCATTTTAATGATGGACTTAATTTCTATTTTAACAGTCCAACACATATTTCTTCGCTTTAAAGTACATGTATGACAATAAAACAGCAACATAAGCATGTCAAGTAATATTGCAGGTTTTATTAGAAGGACCAAAGGAGTGATTGAGATCACTTTAAGAAATGTTGCTATAAGCGACATTGGGTTGTGTTTGTGATATGTGAAACCTTACAGTCTTAGCGTTGTTTTTTGTATGATCTAGCACTGAAGACCGGTCTGTTCAAATATATAAACTGAAACATTTTTTTTTTCAGATTCTGATTAGATCATCAATTTATAGGATGACTTAATTGAAACCAGAGCTGTCAATCTTAAGTGACGAATGACCCCGAAGTGGTAAAGAATGGCCCCGAAGTGGTAAAGAATGGCCCCGAAGTGGTAATTAAACGTCCTCGATCTATATCACCTATTCACGTGTCCGCTAAACTATATCTACCTCAAACATTAGTCAATAATAATTATATTGTATACTATATAGAAAAATAATTACATTATACAACTGTTAGATATAAGTAACAACTATATGTTGACCTCCATTAAAGGGTGTGTAGGCCTGGAAAATTGTGTGTAGGCCTGTATTTAATACAACTAGATTATTGCTGAGGTCAATATATAGAGGACCTGTTACAAAGTCATATCGATCGAGGACGAAGTCAATTTACTATTTAATTAAAAAGAGGTATATCTCTGATATCACACTGATATCTCCTGTAGTAGGAGTGCTATCTCTTAAGTTTAGAGATATCTCTGTACATTAAGAGATATCTTTCTTTTAGTAGAGACATCGCAAATGTTTTGAAAGATATCTCCAAAAACTATAGAGATATCCCTCGGTGTAAACCAAGAGAAATATCTCTCAAAGTTGCAGAGATATTTTGCTAATCAAGATAGATATATTTGTATCGATGATAGATATCCTTACGAAAACTGAGAGATATCTTTCACACAGTACAATAATTCATTTTTGGCCTAATTAATCGCTCTCTCACGCGAGCTTTTCGGAGAATCCGGTTTCTTCTCATAGAAAAACGTACATTAATAACAAGACTTTTATTGTTGCTATTGTGATTATTAGTATTTTTTGTTTATTGTTATTGTTATTATAAGATTAAGTTTCAGCAAGCAATAATTTCTAAATATCCAAGTTTTAGGCAATGTGGTTTTGTCGAGTTTTTTTTAAAGTTTTTTATGTGAAATCTAGTGGCCCCCCGGGTGGGGTTAATCTTGACGCAGGGGTCTTGAATTGAACAATCTTGGTAGAGGTGTTTACACCTAAAATAGAAATATCTAGTAAAACTTTAAAAAATGTTTAACATGCAAGGTACTATCATGTACATATCTCATTATGGGATTTTTTTTAAATGTCCATATTCTGTGGTATCCGAAAGTCAGCTTAGTTAACTCTTGACTGAATTTAATTTAAAATTATGGCCCTTGTTGGACGTAAATATTTTGATTCAAGATTTGCTTGTAAGCGACTATTATGCACACATCTCATCATCTAGCTATTATGGGATTCATTCAAAACTTCATTTATATCATCTCGGGTATCAGGAAATCAATTTAGCGGATACAAATGTAACTTTTTATTGAATTTAATTTTAACTATAGCCCTTGTTAATCTTAAGACATTTTGGTTAAAGTTTTGCATGCACACTACTGTCAATTTCATATCTCACCAACGTAGAATTGATTTGAAACTTACTGTGAAGCCTTCTGGACTATCAAACATACATTTTACATATCTCTTGTTAGCAATAATTGCAAATTTTGAATGTTTTAACTTAGAAAATGCTGTTTTTCATGCATGCTTATGTTATGGTCATATCTCAGTAATTATCTTTTGGATTCATTTGAAACTATATCAGAATGATCATAGAGTCAAACAAAATCCTGAATAAGCTGTATTTCTATAGTACTTGTCACATGGAAGCATGGAAGCCTTTTAAACAACTTTTGTGTAAGTGAAGAGAAATAAAATATGTATTTGAAATGAAAGAAATACTGATCAACAATTGATTGATGTTCATTTTATTCATTATTTCTTCGACAGCAACCCCCTGCCCCTTTGTCTCAGCTTTAGTTTTGTTTGATAAGGCATTATGCTTAAAAGTATTCAGAACCAATATCATGAACTAGTATCGAGAGGGCGAGGTATGTTGGTAGCGCTGCGGGTCGTTGTGCTTCCTGTGAATCTGTAAAACATTCACATTATCAAATTCATCGACAAGTTAAAACCGCAGCAACATAAATGGACCAACATATAATCCCTCTCTGCGTCCATGGACTAGTATATTTACAGTTTCTGTTGTGGAGAATGCACGGATTGGATAATTGCAAAGTCTGCACAAATGCCCATGCAGTGAATGAACGGTGTCTATGCATAATATAGGCAGTCGCAAAGTATTGACATGTACAATATACATACTGGAAATGTCCACGCAGTCATTTTACTCATTTGTACATGCAAGGAATGGACAATTTGTTGAAGAATGAGATCATGCCCAGAGCTGAATCGATTCTAGATTTGAGAACCGATTCTTGATTTAAACAATAGTCTGTTTTGACGTCTGATACATCATGATACAAATATTTGTTTTCTTTATCAGTACAGATGCCTTAGATTTTAACAGTTGTCCGGGCAGACTGTTGGTACGCGTTAAAAATACTATTGATACCTCTAACATGCTGGCAGCAAAATACAAGCTGCATTTGCAAACAGTGCAAATCATGACCGGTCCGTACATCTGTGTAATCTAATCATGATCTGAACTGTTTGTCCGAGGTCCAGAGTTGTCCATTTATAAAGGTACGTTTATAGCTTTGTCTTAAAGGTTCATATTGACTCAATCAGATTTAATCCGCTCGCATATAGTGTAAAACTGGTAACATCCTGAAACGATTTTATTCGCAATTTTATGTCACCATACAATAACATGCAGCGATGTTCGCCAATATATTCCAGCATCATGGAGCTGTTGTAAAGCATGAGAAGAGTTTGCACCAGCACCAGCTGGTGCGGCATTTGTTACTTCTGTTGCTTGAAACGCGTCACTGAGCATGTGGTATAAATCACGGGAAGATGCACCAAGTACATAAAACCGTCGAGTAATATTGGAATTATTCACCAGAAGCCAACATATCTATGCCTTGTATACAACAAACCTGAATAACATGAGTGATCGTATAGCAAACAAAACGGTAATTCATTTTACAAAGATTGTGTAATGTGAAAATATGGGTACCAAGAGCATTACAGATCTTTTTGAATCCATTTTATCAGTAGTTCTAAGATCAACACATTACAAAATACAGAGGTTGTTCCAGTTGAATACCTCTGGATCAGCTTTAATACCCTTATTCCGCAAGAAAGCATATCAAAGTTTGTCCTTATAAAAAAACAAAGCAATAAAAAACTTCTTCCATGGGTTACACAATACATAAAAAAGATAAATTAGGAAAAAAAAACGGACACATTCAGAACTATCAACTATATCTCATTCAGCACAAAACCAAGAAATAATATGGGTCATAGAAAGAAAACATACTAGACATCAAGCATCCCTTCTAAATGGCAACACCTCTGCCAGCTTATAAAAAACCCAGACAAGATAACAACGTAATGCTCCCTTTAAAGATCAGACAAGTGGTAAAAGCGCCTCAGATAATCTTGGTCCAGTAAAATAACAATTCCAGTGTTTTCTCTAAAACAACTCCAAAACCTAAAAGTGGTAATACCAATGGGACGAAGGCAAACGTCGTCCCACTATTAAAAAGGTGTTACTAGCGACCCTGCAACTATATAGGCCTTTATCGCTAACCTTTCTCCTATGTTAACTCATAGAACACATAATTGCATCTAGCCTATCCACGCATCTCTCAAAACACAACTTATTCCTTGAGTTACCACACGAGTTCCATGAAAGACGGTCCTGTGAGACCCAATTCATTGAGTTAGTTGATGAACTATCTAAAGACCTCTCCTCAGGTAAACAGACCGACCTTGTCCTACTTGATTTTAGTAAAGCCTTCGACAAAGTCAACCACCTTAATATTCAAACTCCAAAAACAAGGTGTCCCCGGTCAAACCTTGACTTGGATCCGGTCCGTTTTAAGGTAGATCCCAGTCAAAAGTGGTTAACGGTTACCTGTTACATCCGGGGTTCCCTAGGGCTCTGTCCTGAGACCTCTGCTCTTCCTACTCTACATAAATGATCTACCTGTCAGTAACACGGTCACCTCCCAGGTGCAGCTATTCGCTGAAAATAAGGCCGTTAACCTTGAATTTACATCCTTTGCTGATTGTCAAGGGTTACTTAATGGTCTTCGTAACATCAAAACAAAACATGAAAATTTCAAATCAGTTTCTTACAAAACATTAGTCAGACCACAATTACGCATCATTGCATATGGTTGCAACACCCATGTCAGGGTCAAATTTTAAACCGTGGTACCATATGAACAATCTTGGTAGAGGAAAATGAAACACTAAGCTTTATGGTATTTAGCAAAACAACTTTTGAAGTATTTCCTTAAACAAGTCAATATAAAACAAATGACCCCCCCCGAGTGCAGGGCAAATAATGACCTCAGGGGCATGTTCTGAACAAACTTGACAGAAGACAATCTCACAATGCAACAAATATGTAAGCTCTATGCCTTACATTTTCTGACAAGAAAATTTTAATGTTTTACAATATATTTCTGTGTTAACCATATGATCCCCCTTGGATGGGGCCAAGTTTGACCCCTGTACCATAATTTGAACAATCTTGATAGAGGTCCATTTGAAAGTACCACACACCAAATAGCTAAGCTCTGGGCATTGTGGTTCTGGATGAAGAATAATTTTAGTTTTCAAGGACACCTGGAATTTTGCAAGGAACAGCTTTGGTAGATTTAAATGCAAGGAATATCTGTGCATTGGCTCAGTGGTTTCAGAGATGTTTTTTCAAGGAAATGGCGGACGAACAGACACCAGATGGAATGTGATTCTAATAACTTGCCTTGGTACTTTGTATCAGACGAGCTAAAAAGTTGGACCCTTATGGGGTTTGGCTGTTTCCCCAACATTTTTAATATTGTAGCAGATTATCATTATGTACATAAAATTTGGTTCTTTTACTGGACCTCCAATGTTGCTATAGGCAGTAGAGTAGACCTTACTGGACCTCCAATGTTGCTATAGGCAGTAGAGTAGACCTTACTCTGACATTTTACCAATTCTCAAATGCTGGGATATGTAAATCAGCTTAAAAGTTAACCTTGAAGCATATACAATGTATACTGAATAAAATTTCTAAATGTCCACCTTATATTTTATTATATTTTATAAAAAGCAATAATTGTAGACAAACAACACACGCATTAGTGTTAACCACATTTTATTCCAAAGTTTTCAAGCAATTATCATTAAAACCAGAACGGTACATGCAGCAAAAACAGGGGGTTAACATTATCACCCTCAAAACAATCAAGAGGGTTTTGATGCATCATGACCTTATATCGCTCACCTGAGTATCTTTGCTCTTTAAAATAAGAAATTAGCTCAAAAAGCCATAATTGTATAGTTATATGGTCAAAATTCATTGATGGTACTTCAAAAACAGAAAGTAGGTCAGTAGGCCAAGGTCAGCAATGGTCAAAGTTGAAATTTAAAAGCAAAACTATCCATATAGTTAAAAAAAAGGAAGTTGGTCAGTAGGTCAAGTTACCACGGATAGGGCCAACTAAGACTTAAAAGGTATGACTTGAACAATTGTTCCACACAACTACTAGGCAAAGCAACAAGCCAAATATCTAAGGTTTATGCCTTTTTTTTTTAAAGAAATTCCTATATATCTCAATGTTAAATAAAGTGAACACCAGGGTCTTGAATTGAACAATCTTGGTGGGGGTCCACTTGGCAATTTTACATGCCAAATATTTAAGCTCTGGGCCTTTCAGTTTTTGAAAATAAATTAGTTTTTCCATTCTGTTGCATGGCAACCAGAGTTCTGCATGAAATACATTTCTTTGAACATTTTTGAAAGAGGATCCAAGGATCATTCCTGTGAAGGTTTATGAGCATTGGAAGAGATGTTTACCGGTAGGAGAAGTCATTTAAAGCAAAATGTTGAGGAATGCATGACAACTGCTCATTAAAATAGCTCACTTTAAGCACCTTGTGCTCAAGAGAGTCAAACAAGGTCAAATATGGCATTTTTTGTCCTATCAGGGGCAATAACTACTGTCAGATCCATCCCATGATTGTAATTGGTCGAGTACATTGTACACAAGTTTGTATTGGATTGCTTCAGAAATGCAGTTTCTAAAATGTTAATTGGCTACTTGTTGATGGACATCAGACATCCATCAATCTTTAAAGCTCACCCTAAGCCAGTGGCTCAGGTGACATAATAAATTTAATATCAATATAATGGTCGGCAGTTTTTTTAACATTATAGGAGAATTGAACACAGACATCTTCATCAGCTACAGTGTAAATTCTAAGCATTTGGATCATGTGAGTTTTGAGAATGTCTATAAACAAGAGCTGTTGATAAGACAACCATTCTCAGGTCGGTCAAAAGCTGTACATGTACATAGCTTATGTTTACTTATACAAATGTATGTAAGATATGACATACTAACTTTAAATAAACTTTGTATTTTGCTTTTTTCTCAGTGTTTGCCAATAAAACAGAACTTTTGGCTGTAAAAGACAGAACAAGAATCTGCATATTTTCAAAGTTCAAACATGGGCCATTAGTAACAAGATATTAAATTAAATGTCATCTAACTTAATAGTGTAATACCGCAAAATATCGAATAAATTCTTCAAGTGGTTACTGAGATATATGCATGCCAGTGCCTTGCAGAAAAGACAAGGACTACGAATTTGTAAGTACAATAAAAAATTATACTGAACCTCATCAAAACACTGGCAATATAGCATCGTTTGTAAAACAGAACATGCAGTCCGATAGTAAGGATTAATATCAATACATTGAGACAGACACATGAAGGGTGATCAATGTTATAGGTCTTCCTGTAAATTCTATTTTGAGTTTTATTGCAGAGATTTAAGGTCATTTTGTCTGTGCAACTTATACAACTTGTATCTCATACATCACACACAACATGGGTTAAAATTGGGGCCAAGCTGCAGCATATGGAGCAAATATTCATAGGTTCCCTTTACATAAAATATTTCACTATCTAGTAGATCACTGTTGTAACTTATAAATTAATTCATTTTGGCTTAAAATTGTCTTTTTCCTTTCTCAAAAATTCCATAACTTTAACTGGATCTTTTGAGCCAGCATGCTTCTGGACCTCTGACATCCTGTAAAAGATTAGCGATACATTGATGTTAATTCAAAAGTAATTATAACAGAATCTTAAAAAATGCTACATTCTTTTCTTTTTTTTTTAAACATTCTACACAGATTAAGTGAATTTATAATGCAATAAGTTACTCGAATAAACATTTACATATACCAGCTATATAAATAACACCTGTAATGACACCTGCGAATTAATTATATTATAAGTTATATGTCTAAATTATTTCATGTTGGCAAGGTTTATGCATCTTTACTTTTTGCTTCTGAAAGTCAGAAAAATCAATGGTGACATATCACTGCTCATGCTCTGAAGAAATATTAAAACAAAACCTTGCAAGATAACACTTTGGCTTTAAAACTTAACATGTGAAAAATAAATGGTTTCGAAACTAAACATTAAATGTTTATTTTATTGAAAAGATTTGAACCTATGTAAAACCTAAAAACGGCTTATTCAGACAGCACATAATTCAATTCCTGCCAAGCTGAAACACAAATATTCTTTGAAATCACCACAGACCACAAGCCTTCACAGACATACAGTCTGAATACTGTCTACAGTTTGATGTTCAGTCTGTTAGTTTTCTTTAGATACAATGCAGCAAGGACTATTCAACCAAGAGATCTTTCCCTTACTTCAACATGTAATTTCACTAAATCAAAATAACTTTTCTACACACCCAACTCTCATAAATGGATTGATTTTCTTCTCTTCATCTATAGTTGATGGAATAGTGGGTAAACCATCTTTTTTCTTTTCCTGTAGAATGTATAAAATGGTCATTACAAAAGCACAAAACAGAAGTAAAGAGCTAACAGAGAAATTCGTCTTAGTGTTAATAGAAATAGAAATGGTATGGACAGTTTTACTGTTAAAGTTTAGTATGGCTTTTTGCTAGAAAAATGAAACCATCTTCTTTTAGTTATTTCTTGCTCTGATCATGGACAGTAGCCTAAAACTAATAACCTAAAAACTGTAATGTAAACATATTTGATTTCATAGAACTTTATCATGGATCCAGGATTTTTGTTTGGTTTGGTGGCTTACACAAATATCCTTACATATTTTCTTGTAATTGCATTAGATGCATTATGGGATTAGATTATTAGTTTAGGGCAAATCAATAGAACGGACATATAATGATCATGGCTTTTAAGAACCAAGCAGATTTGACTTATTTACTTGACTCCTTTGAAGCAAACATAATAATATACATCTACTTTTATTAATTAAATATTGTATTATAACTGTATAAGCTGCCATTACACCCAGTATGAAATAGTCTGAAAGATCAGCAAGCATAGATCCTAGTTTGTCAGACCTGTTAACAGACCTGTACTTTCAGTGAGAAATTCTTCAAGTCTTATTTATCTGCATATTTATTGCTCTTACCTCGGCCCATTTGATCTTGTTCTGTATATCGACATTGTCTGGTTCTGCATGGATTGCATACTTTAGGTTAGCCGCTGTGTACTCATGTCCACAAAACACACGCTGAAAGTCAATTCACAATACAGTAAAACATGTGTGACAAAGCCAGCACCAAGATTTACAAAAGTAGACATGTTAAGCAGGTACCTTTTCAATACAGGATTTTTTCCCGACTGTTTGGGTATGACAATCTTGGTTTCCTAATACAGATGGCTGCTCACTTAAGGTGATACAGTTAAACCCCATATATGAAAAAAGGCTACTTAATGTAGGGTAGAATCTGAGCTAAACTGAAGTTTAAAAAAACAAAGTTTTTTAATTATTTGACCTGGTGACCTAGTTTTTGACCCAACATGACCCAGTTTCAAAGCTGACATAGAGTTCACATAGGCAAACATTCTGAACAACATTCTTGATGACTGAGTGTAAAATACAGTCTCTACTGTGTTAACAAGGTTTCTGGTGGCCTAGTATTCAACCCCAAGTGACAAAGTTTCAAATTCAACCTAGAATATTCTAACCAACATTCACGATGACTTGGTACAAAATGTAGTGTCTACTTGGTGCCCAAACTTATTCAATCTTTTGATCTGCTGACCTTGTTTCAAACTCAACCTAGAGTTCATCAAGACAAACATTCAGATCAATATTCATGATCATTAGGTACAAAAGCAATCTCTATATTTCATGCACAAGATTTTTGGTGACCTAGTTTTTAACCCTACATGACCCAGTTTCAAACTCGACCTTGAGTTCACAAAAAAAACAACATTTTGATCACTATTCATTATGACTGATTACAACATGATGTACTAGCTTTTGACCCCACAAGTTTCTAACTCGACCTCATCTTCATGCAAAAAGGGAGCAGAAGCTCCTATATTTACAGTCATGTTTCGGCAATATGCATGTAAAACTGACGTATGGAGCTTTCGTTACTCTTCATTTAAATGTTGTGATGAACTTGTCTTGTGTGTACATAATACGACACCAAACATCAAAATAAGCAGGTAACAAGAGGACAGGAAGGGCAAGTATGGCTCTACCAGACTGGACTGTTATGAGTAAGTTTTGTGAAATTTTGTTAGAAAATGTGATTGTTATCAAGGCTTTAGAGTAATTGGCTTCCCACAGCTTAGAGCAATTTCAATACAGATCACCTAGAGGTTGCAGGCAAATTTTTTAACAAATTATGTGAAAATCCATTGGAAAATGTGACCTGTAGAGTGCCATCAAGGTCTTAAAATTATAAACCGTAGCAGTTGGTTTTCTTTACAGATCATCTACAGGTTGCAAGCAACCTTCTGAGCACGTTTCATGAAAGTCAATGAAAATTGTGACCTGTAAAGTATTATCAAAGAAAAAATTGATGGACAGACAGAGGGACTGATGACAGACAAACCACCATGGCTAAGGCTCTGCTGGACTTCATCCAGTAGAGCTAAAATGGATCTTTTATTTGAAAAATAAAAAAATCGCTTTTGTTTTGGAACTGCTTCCAACGTGATATAGATGTCAAGAAATCCTCGGATAAAACTGCTTCTCCCACATTTCATGGTTGTTAAACAATGAGTAAGTAGCTATGACTGTTGAGGATATACATGATTACAGAAGATCTGCATATAATTATCTTTTTTTCACACTTATATTTGTCTACCATATAAACTTACAGTGTGCCCAGGAAGTGCTGACAAAATGTCTATCAATGCTGTGTACATCTGGGGCGGTGTGCCTTCGAAAAATCTGCCACACCCACCACTAAATAACGTATCCCCTGTGAAATACAAATTCAGTTTTGTAACAATAACAATAACAGCAGTATTTTAGCAGTTTATTAGCTTCACATGGGTCACAAGCTGCGCTCAAGTTCACTTAATTTGTTTTCTACTTTTTTTCATATTTTCATATTTACACACGATACTTTGTAGCAAACTGGGTCTCAGCCCACATGCTCAGGTAAAACTCCTATTGGAAACAAGATTTCACTACGTTTGTAAAATGATTTATCATCCTCAACCTTACCAATGGTCTGACCAGAAAACCTGTAAGCATTCACTCTAACTATTCTGAGTTTATAAAATGGATTTGTCTATCTTGTAAAAAGGTCAGCAGTGCTTATAGTAAATAGTGCTGCTCAATTAAAATAGACCTAATATACTGTACACAGACTAAGACAAGATTGTATGGCAAATGTTGTCTGTAGTGCAGACTGGTATGGTAAGTGCTGTCTGTAAGTGCAGACTGCAGACTGGTATTGTAAGTGTTGTCTGTAAGTGCAGACTGCAGACTGGTATGGTAAGTGCTGTCTGTAAGTGCAGACTGCAGACTGGTATGGTAAGTGCTGTCTGTAAGTGCAGACTGGTATGGTAAGTGTTGTCTTGTAAGTGCAGACTGGTATGGTAAGTGTTGTCTGTAAGTGCAGACTGCAGACTGGTATGGTAAGTGTTGTCTGAATGTGCAGACTGCAGACTGGTATGGTAAGTGTTGTCTGTAAATGCAGACTGGTATGGTAAGTGTTGTCTGTAAGTGCAGACTGGTATGGTAAGTGCTGTCTGTAAGTGCAGACTGGTATGGTAAGTGTTATCTGTAAGTGCAGACTGTTATGGTAAGTGCTGTCTGTAAGTGCAGACTGGTATGGTAAGTGTTGTCTGTAAGTGCTGACTGGTATGGTAAGTGTTGTCTGTAAGTGCAGACTGGTATGATAAATGTTGCATGTAAGTGCTGACTGGTATGATAAGTGTTGTCTGTCTGTAAGTGAAGACTAGTATGGTAAGTGCTTTCTGTAAATGCAGACAGGTATGGTAAGTGCTGTATGTAAGTGCAGACTGGTATGATAAGTGCTGTATGTAATTGCAGACTGGTATGGTCAGTGTTGTCTGTAAGTGAAGACCGTTATGATAAGTGTTGACTTTTTGCAGGCTGGTATGGTAAGTGTATGGCTTACACTTCTTGCAAATCTAGAGAGTTTACAGAACCAACTTTTTCAGGGTTGGTCGTCCATTGGGCATATTAATAAATGGGTTATCTTTAAGCTTGAAAAAGTTCATCATAATAAGCTTGAGTACTAAACTGAAAAATAAAAATTTAAAAATGGTGTCTTCTACCTGTAAACACAGCTGGATCTTCAGAACCATCAGTCACATAGTAACAAATGTGTCCAGTTGTGTGGCATGGCGTGAATAAACATTTTACATTCAACTTTCCCATCTGAATAAACATAAATATGTCAAAGAAAAGTCAAATTTTACTTTATTCTTTGTATCTTTTAAATTTACACACAATAGTCATCTAAAATAGCATATACAAGAGAGGACAATGTCCACATCATAATTATTGAGTTAGCAAATTTATTACACTGGTAATATACAAGAATTCTTCAACTGTCTGGGCATGCAATGTTATACATTAACTAAATACAGTCACACTGATGTTGATCTACCTGCAAAATATTACAAAAACAGTAAGCATTATTAAGGGCTGCATTATAATACATGAAGATGTACAGTAAACTCAACTTAATATAACAATATTGCTTGTTACGCTATATCAGATGTAAGATGCAATACCGTGCATATTGCTCATTAAATTCAATTAATCACTTCTCCGCTTGTAAAGATATCTGATGTTATGATAATCTGGGTACAAGGATACACTTTTTCGATTCCCAGGTAAATTTTGTAACCTTTAAGAGACCCTTAAATATCGTTACAAGGGGAGTTCACTGTACTTCTGTATCTTGACTGTACCCTTTCTTCTTTACCACAGAATTGTTAAACTCTGCAGTCTGCATCGCATATTAGCTTGGTACAAAATAAACCAAGTATACTCTCACATAGAATACATGTACCTTGAATTCTTGGTTATGAGAAACCTTTTCAGACAGTGCCCCTATCCTGTCATCACCCCCATATACAGGTATCTTGCCCGTCTTCTTTATTAAATCTTCATTACCGCCGGCATGATCCCAGTGATGATGGGTAGTGAAAACACATGACAACTTCACCTTCTCCTCCGCAACAGCAGACAGTAGCTATAAACATACAACTTACAAATATACTTAATTTGTACTTCCGACAATTCTCAAAACAAAAGAAATAATTAGTCTTCCTGAAGCAAAGGTTGAATTTCATCATTAAATTTTATATACTTCTGATAGGTGAATCTGAAATATTGCCTTTTATCTTGGATTTTGAATTGAAACTTTCAATTACAAAATAAATTTGAGTATCACTCCTCTGAAATGTGCTTAAATTATCTCAGCAGTTTAACAATATCTGATACATTATCCGACAAACTATACAATGTAAATGAAAATTCTATTTCATGTCAAAGATAGGAAGAATTGTTTGCTCATTTCAAATGCATTTAGTACAAGATTTTTTTCAACTTATATGAAATTACTGGTAAACATGGTAAATGGCAGTTCCACAATCAATGTCCTTACTTTTTTGTATGTAAATCTAATCATTCTTAATATGGAGCATGCCTATGAACAATAAATGGTAGTCTAAACTAAAATATAGACAGCCCCATTTCAGAAACTTAGGAAGATCAGGTTTATCATATTGTAGTAAAAAGTGTGATGGAACCTTGTCTGGTTCAACGGGATCAACTGCAGCACACTCTCCTGTTTTCTCATCAATCAACAGATACATGTAGTTATCCTGAAGAGCTGGTACCAGGCGTATTCGCATTTTGTTGAGCTGGGTCGTAGTACTTTTGCAGTGGTTTCTACTGACTGCAAAAATTTTTTTAAAAATGGCAAGTTGAAATCATCCATTATTTCAATTTATTTGCCAATATTCAGTGATAAATGTTAAGGTAATCTGCTTTTCTGCCTTTGACCAAAGTGTTTCACTGTCCTCAATAATATGGTAATATAAAATTTACTATAAAACCTTGAAATTTTTTCAAAGATTTTGTTCATAAAAGTCTTTTTCTAAACACCAATTCTAATAAACAGTCAAGTTTCTTACATAAAGGTTGGATTAACAGTTTCTTCAACACTGCATTGTTCTTCAGTTTACAAAGTTTAAGTGACTATTTTTCGAATTAGTTGGAGATAATTTCTACAAAATGTAGAATATGAACAATAATCCATAGATGATATCAAGCACTCAGAAGTTTCACCCATAGTCCTATCATTTCCCAAAATGCTAGACGATTCACCTCCCAAATATAAATAGGAATTGTTAAAATTTATTGGCACTGTTGTGATTATAAAGAATGACTTTTCAGTAGTTTATTTATCACTACGTTAATTTATATGACAGTGTTTAGATTTGGCGCAATTTCATGGTGACCACCAATATAGCCAAAATAAACCCCGCCGAAATAAGAACTTATACAGTATTTCTATAGTCTTTCTTAAAATTATGATGTTCAATTTGTAGGTAATATTTATATTTCAATCCCTTTGCTCATGTAAGTACACATACAGTGTTATCATCCGTGCTTTGCTTGCTTAAATGAATGACACTCTGAGCCTCTGGTACACTGATTATGCTATCCTCATTGTTTCATTTATATAAAATAATGATAGAATAAACAGATTTCTACTTTACTTGTAAATATTTTTGATATATCAGTATACATGGTATATATAATTTACTGATAAAGTATGTGCTAAGGCAGTGGCTAGGTAGCAGGTTCCGGCTACCTGGACTTTTGGTCTAGGTAGCCAGGTCTTTATTTTGTACAGAGTTTCATTCTTGAATATATAGAGGATAATTGTTGGTTTCTGTGTAAGATCACGTTATAATTTCACCGAGTGGGCACCAAAAGTGATATTTTCACGAGTGGCACAGCCACGAGTGAAAATAACAACTTTTGGTGTTCACGAGTGAAATTAACGTGATATTACACCGATACCAACAATTTTTCTGTTTATTTTATGGTTAAAACTCTACTTTTATTGAGTTTGTTTCTATAAGGTATCGAAAATCGCGGGAAGCGTAATCAGAAACATAGCGCAAATGATGTCATTTAAACGACGTCATCGTCGCATGGTTTCCAGCATTAATTACGCTCGGTATACTTTTTGACGTAAATCCGGGTTAAAGATTGCAAAAACAGTGAAAAATAAAAATGGTATCCACTGTTTCAAAACTGTGGATTATCACTTTTATTTCACTGAGAAAACATAAAATAAAACTGTATAATGAGAGTTCCTGAACTTCCAATATATTGTCTACTATCTATATGCAAAACTCCTTTGGTGTTATTATACTTACTTTGCAATTTATTTGAGCCAAGGTAAAATAATATACAGAGCAATTTGAGACCATTTATGTTATGACCAACTTCTCATTAATGTTTTCATTGCGTTGTCCTGTAAAAAAAACTAGAACATAGCCATAGGACTAAATAAACGGGCAAAAATTAGCTACAACACTAAAATAAATTTCATTTTAAAAACGTATAAAGCAACCTTATTCTCAATGACAGTCCTAGGAACTGAACGTAAATACATTAATCATGATTCATAGGCCTATGCATGTTCACTTACTTATTTTGAGTGTAGAAAGTGAGTGCAAAACTGTTACAGCTCTCCGGAACAAATGCATTAGAAATAATTTGCCGTAACACCGTTCAAGGAAGTCGTAAAACTGAAAACGCAAATAGATCTTATGAAAAAAGACATTTTACCCGCTTTATTTAGTTTCAACAAACATTCGGTTTGTAACTCTACAAAAAATTATAGGAAAAGCATATTCATATATTGAGAGCTTACGGTAGTCGTAAAAGCGCGAGCTGTCAAAATTAGGTCAGATACTCCTATTGTTTGTCCCATAGACTTACATTATAAGTACAGTCATAAAGTGACCCTGTATTATACCTTATTAAAGGGTGTTGACCTATGAAGTAAAGTTTTTTGGTTAAATTAGCATCTTAAGCACCAAATAATACTGTTTTTACATAGGGGTGACCAACCCAGTTTTTCACAATTTTTCTTTAAAGACACCCACCCACTGAGTCTGGTGAAATTTAGTGGTCTGAACCACATATTTACACCATTTATGAAATTGTCTTTTTCAGTGTCATATATTTTGATTAACAGTCTTAAAATATTCCAATATGTACCCAAGACATTGTATTTTATTTTTCTGACAAGTATTTTCCATTTGTAAACAAAACATTTTCAACCAATCAGGTAACGTCTTAATATATCTTACGGTTTTCCCTGTACTTTTTTTAGCCAATGCTTGAGCCAGGCTGCAATAGGATCATCTGACCTAAAGGTCAGATACTCCTATTGTTTGTCCCATAGACTTACATTATAAGTACAGTCATAAAGTGACCCTGTATTATACCTTATTAAAGGGTGTTGACCTATGAAGTAAAGTTTTTTGGTTAAATTAGCATCTTAAGCACCAAATAATACTGTTTTTACATAGGGGTGACCAACCCAGTTTTTCACAATTTTTCTTTAAAGACACCCACCCACTGAGTCTGGTGAAATTTAGTGGTCTGAACCACATATTTACACCATTTATGAAATTGTCTTTTTCAGTGTCATATATTTTGATTAACAGTCTTAAAATATTCCAATATGTACCCAAGACATTGTATTTTATTTTTCTGACAAGTATTTTCCATTTGTAAACAAAACATTTTCAACCAATCAGGTAACGTCTTAATATATCTTACGGTTTTCCCTGTACTTTTTTTAGCCAATGCTTGAGCCAGGCTGCAATAGGATCATCTGACCTAAAGACATATTTTATTATTTTTCTAGCATATCATTTTATGTTATTTAATCAAAATAAACTATTACAAATGAAAATGTGCTGTTTGTTTTTTCTTAAATACAGAGTTGAGCCCATAACTGCTACTTTACTGAGACACATGTTTCAGCTGAAAATGCAAAATTGCAGAAAAAAAAAAAAAAAATGAAGAGGCAAATTTAGCCTCTATTTGAAGTTTCATATTTCAAGTTTCACTTATTCTTTTTTAAAAATTATTTGAAACATGTGTATGGCATTAATTCAACTACACTTAGCCATCCCCACAATAC
>JAFMSR010002671.1:0-21780 GCA_022818135.1 Saxidomus purpurata | reverse complement strand
AGGTTATTTTAGGTATGACTACACTAAATCTTTTTCCATAGACTTACTGTATAACATTTAAGCACGGTCCGCATACCAAAACATTCGTTGAGTAGTTACACCCCAATAAATCTGTAGAACCACCTTAGTCACACCCAAAAATGCCCTTTTTAATATACATATAGTGATACTTTATAGCCGAAAACTGCACCAGTAGGACATCACCCCCTCGTCTGTAGGATTTTTGTTTACATTCTGTCAAAAAATTCAATATTTTCAGATAGCCACAGAACACCGTAAAATTAATCAGAAAATTAATAAACTATTTTTTTGTTATGTTCAACCATTGTACTTTCGATTTTAATTCTAGAAAACTTTAGTGCTACTAATCATTTTAAACCAATCAGAGACCACAGATATCTAATAGGTCCGCAAGTTCCCTACACAAATTGGCTGGTTCCAAGTCCCACCGATTTAGTGAAGTCATACCTAAAAATGAAAACCAATGCTTTTATATGTACTTGAAACTGTTTTGGATTATAAAAGGATCATTTCCGGACCAGAAAATAGCTTTGGTTTAGACAGCATATCAACGAGATGGAAATTATGCATCCATATCTATCACCAGGTCGAGACCATTTCGTGTATGGCTGCTGTGTTTCAAAATAATTTGTCATATTGCTACACGATCTGTTGTCATCTGCTTATGCTTTTATTTGCAAAGTCCAAAATTTGACAGGACAATGAACAGCATGTTTACTCAACGTATGCGTGCGTATTTGATTGGTGAACCCTATACTCTTCCAGCAATGCCTTATTGATTTACCCCACCCCCTTCCCAAATTCTGAATTTTGAAGAAAATTTGTCTTATTTATCACAAAAAAGTTATTTGAAAAGCAGAATGTAATTAAAAGTAACATCAAAATGTCCACTGAATTAAAGGCTCTACAGAAACATACCGTTTTAACAAGCTTAATCGTTAATAACCACAAATTTTATATCTATATGGACATTCACGGTGCCCAAATTTCAGAAAAGTCAACAAAGTATTTGAATTTCTAACGCTTACACCATGAGCCGTAACAAACCGAATACTTCTATTGTGCATCTTTTCTATTCAAAATAAGAAATAATAACGCAGACATGCCATTTTAATACAAATAGACGATAAATGGCGTGAGGGATCGATCTAAGGCAAAAAAAACGTATTTTTTGACAAATGTTTAGCATGATATCAGTATTTCTGAGACCAAACTGCCCAAAACGTCAACAAATGGTGCATAACTAACGAAATGCATATACAATTTTATGAAAAACAACAAAATAGCTACAAAAAATGAACAGATTCCATCAAAAATTGGGTTTTACGTGTTTTTGTAATTAAAGGGAGGTAATTCAAAATAAGTTTTGATCTTCCCTGTGTGTGCACGGATATTTTGCCGCCCTTCGTGATTAGAATTACGTCGAATTTTGTTAAATTACACTTTAAACACTATTTATAGACAATTTCATGACGACTAGACCTATTAAACACAGCCTTGTTTACATAAATATGCTTGTCTGCTACGTCAGCAGCACTAGGATCATACGGCAATGACTTATTTACTGAAAGGGAAGAATTACCGCAGCAACTTTTACCGGTCAGGGTATTCTGAGATTCAGTTACAGGCCTAAACATCACGATTTCATCATTACATTCACTTCATTTACTGAAATCCGTGCATAAGCAGGTTCATGATATGCTGTGTAAATGACTATTTAAGAATTATTTACCACGTTTCACTCCTCTATTAACAACACATTAACTGCCCTTGCCTATTCTTTCTCTGCATTTTCTCCGCTACTGGTCCCATATATAGAAGCCATGTAACCATACCTGCATTTTAGTCTGAGAATTCACAAAGTTAGAGATGCAAAATGTACTCTGACATATCTTCAGTTTGTATTCACATGACCACAGCAAATTTAAACAACCAGAGTCTTCCTAAACTGACTAGGGGCTCATTTAGAACCTTAATTTTCAAAAAATATATCAGAAAAGTTGTCATCGTCTGTTCAACACATCCCTAAAATATAACGGTTACCAAATTAGCCAATTTAGATACAGAACCACGTCTACAATGAACTCAAAGAACACATGAACCGTCGATTTCTTAGTTATATTTAGGTATGACTACACTAAATCTTTTTCCATAGACTTACTGTATAACATTTAAGCACGGTCCGCATACCAAAACATTCGTTGAGTAGTTACACCCCAATAAATCTGTAGAACCACCTTAGTCACACCCAAAAATGCCCTTTTTAATATACATATAGTGATACTTTATAGCCGAAAACTGCACCAGTAGGACATCACCCCCTCGTCTGTAGGATTTTTGTTTACATTCTGTCAAAAAATTCAATATTTTCAGATAGCCACAGAACACCGTAAAATTAATCAGAAAATTAATAAACTATTTTTTTGTTATGTTCAACCATTGTACTTTCGATTTTAATTCTAGAAAACTTTAGTGCTACTAATCATTTTAAACCAATCAGAGACCACAGATATCTAATAGGTCCGCAAGTTCCCTACACAAATTGGCTGGTTCCAAGTCCCACCGATTTAGTGAAGTCATACCTAAAAATGAAAACCAATGCTTTTATATGTACTTGAAACTGTTTTGGATTATAAAAGGATCATTTCCGGACCAGAAAATAGCTTTGGTTTAGACAGCATATCAACGAGATGGAAATTATGCATCCATATCTATCACCAGGTCGAGACCATTTCGTGTATGGCTGCTGTGTTTCAAAATAATTTGTCATATTGCTACACGATCTGTTGTCATCTGCTTATGCTTTTATTTGCAAAGTCCAAAATTTGACAGGACAATGAACAGCATGTTTACTCAACGTATGCGTGCGTATTTGATTGGTGAACCCTATACTCTTCCAGCAATGCCTTATTGATTTACCCCACCCCCTTCCCAAATTCTGAATTTTGAAGAAAATTTGTCTTATTTATCACAAAAAAGTTATTTGAAAAGCAGAATGTAATTAAAAGTAACATCAAAATGTCCACTGAATTAAAGGCTCTACAGAAACATACCGTTTTAACAAGCTTAATCGTTAATAACCACAAATTTTATATCTATATGGACATTCACGGTGCCCAAATTTCAGAAAAGTCAACAAAGTATTTGAATTTCTAACGCTTACACCATGAGCCGTAACAAACCGAATACTTCTATTGTGCATCTTTTCTATTCAAAATAAGAAATAATAACGCAGACATGCCATTTTAATACAAATAGACGATAAATGGCGTGAGGGATCGATCTAAGGCAAAAAAAAACGTATTTTTTGACAAATGTTTAGCATGATATCAGTATTTCTGAGACCAAACTGCCCAAAACGTCAACAAATGGTGCATAACTAACGAAATGCATATACAATTTTATGAAAAACAACAAAATAGCTACAAAAAATGAACAGATTCCATCAAAAATTGGGTTTTACGTGTTTTTGTAATTAAAGGGAGGTAATTCAAAATAAGTTTTGATCTTCCCTGTGTGTGCACGGATATTTTGCCGCCCTTCGTGATTAGAATTACGTCGAATTTTGTTAAATTACACTTTAAACACTATTTATAGACAATTTCATGACGACTAGACCTATTAAACACAGGCCTTGTTTACATAAATATGCTTGTCTGCTACGTCAGCAGCACTAGGATCATACGGCAATGACTTATTTACTGAAAGGGAAGAATTACCGCAGCAACTTTTACCGGTCAGGGTATTCTGAGATTCAGTTACAGGCCTAAACATCACGATTTCATCATTACATTCACTTCATTTACTGAAATCCGTGCATAAGCAGGTTCATGATATGCTGTGTAAATGACTATTTAAGAATTATTTACCACGTTTCACTCCTCTATTAACAACACATTAACTGCCCTTGCCTATTCTTTCTCTGCATTTTCTCCGCTACTGGTCCCATATATAGAAGCCATGTAACCATACCTGCATTTTAGTCTGAGAATTCACAAAGTTAGAGATGCAAAATGTACTCTGACATATCTTCAGTTTGTATTCACATGACCACAGCAAATTTAAACAACCAGAGTCTTCCTAAACTGACTAGGGGCTCATTTAGAACCTTAATTTTCAAAAAATATATCAGAAAAGTTGTCATCGTCTGTTCAACACATCCCTAAAATATAACGGTTACCAAATTAGCCAATTTAGATACAGAACCACGTCTACAATGAACTCAAAGAACACATGAACCGTCGATTTCTTAGTTATATTTAGGTATGACTACACTAAATCTTTTTCCATAGACTTACTGTATAACATTTAAGCACGGTCCGCATACCAAAACATTCGTTGAGTAGTTACACCCCAATAAATCTGTAGAACCACCTTAGTCACACCCAAAAATGCCCTTTTTAATATACATATAGTGATACTTTATAGCCGAAAACTGCACCAGTAGGACATCACCCCCTCGTCTGTAGGATTTTTGTTTACATTCTGTCAAAAAATTCAATATTTTCAGATAGCCACAGAACACCGTAAAATTAATCAGAAAATTAATAAACTATTTTTTTGTTATGTTCAACCATTGTACTTTCGATTTTAATTCTAGAAAACTTTAGTGCTACTAATCATTTTAAACCAATCAGAGACCACAGATATCTAATAGGTCCGCAAGTTCCCTACACAAATTGGCTGGTTCCAAGTCCCACCGATTTAGTGAAGTCATACCTAAAAATGAAAACCAATGCTTTTATATGTACTTGAAACTGTTTTGGATTATAAAAGGATCATTTCCGGACCAGAAAATAGCTTTGGTTTAGACAGCATATCAACGAGATGGAAATTATGCATCCATATCTATCACCAGGTCGAGACCATTTCGTGTATGGCTGCTGTGTTTCAAAATAATTTGTCATATTGCTACACGATCTGTTGTCATCTGCTTATGCTTTTATTTGCAAAGTCCAAAATTTGACAGGACAATGAACAGCATGTTTACTCAACGTATGCGTGCGTATTTGATTGGTGAACCCTATACTCTTCCAGCAATGCCTTATTGATTTACCCCACCCCCTTCCCAAATTCTGAATTTTGAAGAAAATTTGTCTTATTTATCACAAAAAAGTTATTTGAAAAGCAGAATGTAATTAAAAGTAACATCAAAATGTCCACTGAATTAAAGGCTCTACAGAAACATACCGTTTTAACAAGCTTAATCGTTAATAACCACAAATTTTATATCTATATGGACATTCACGGTGCCCAAATTTCAGAAAAGTCAACAAAGTATTTGAATTTCTAACGCTTACACCATGAGCCGTAACAAACCGAATACTTCTATTGTGCATCTTTTCTATTCAAAATAAGAAATAATAACGCAGACATGCCATTTTAATACAAATAGACGATAAATGGCGTGAGGGATCGATCTAAGGCAAAAAAAACGTATTTTTTGACAAATGTTTAGCATGATATCAGTATTTCTGAGACCAAACTGCCCAAAACGTCAACAAATGGTGCATAACTAACGAAATGCATATACAATTTTATGAAAAACAACAAAATAGCTACAAAAAATGAACAGATTCCATCAAAAATTGGGTTTTACGTGTTTTTGTAATTAAAGGGAGGTAATTCAAAATAAGTTTTGATCTTCCCTGTGTGTGCACGGATATTTTGCCGCCCTTCGTGATTAGAATTACGTCGAATTTTGTTAAATTACACTTTAAACACTATTTATAGACAATTTCATGACGACTAGACCTATTAAACACACCTTGTTTACATAAATATGCTTGTCTGCTACGTCAGCAGCACTAGGATCATACGGCAATGACTTATTTACTGAAAGGGAAGAATTACCGCAGCAACTTTTACCGGTCAGGGTATTCTGAGATTCAGTTACAGGCCTAAACATCACGATTTCATCATTACATTCACTTCATTTACTGAAATCCGTGCATAAGCAGGTTCATGATATGCTGTGTAAATGACTATTTAAGAATTATTTACCACGTTTCACTCCTCTATTAACAACACATTAACTGCCCTTGCCTATTCTTTCTCTGCATTTTCTCCGCTACTGGTCCCATATATAGAAGCCATGTAACCATACCTGCATTTTAGTCTGAGAATTCACAAAGTTAGAGATGCAAAATGTACTCTGACATATCTTCAGTTTGTATTCACATGACCACAGCAAATTTAAACAACCAGAGTCTTCCTAAACTGACTAGGGGCTCATTTAGAACCTTAATTTTCAAAAAATATATCAGAAAAGTTGTCATCGTCTGTTCAACACATCCCTAAAATATAACGGTTACCAAATTAGCCAATTTAGATACAGAACCACGTCTACAATGAACTCAAAGAACACATGAACCGTCGATTTCTTAGTTATATTTAGGTATGACTACACTAAATCTTTTCCATAGACTTACTGTATAACATTTAAGCACGGTCCGCATACCAAAACATTCGTTGAGTAGTTACACCCCAATAAATCTGTAGAACCACCTTAGTCACACCCAAAAAGCCCTTTTTAATATACATATAGTGATACTTTATAGCCGAAAACTGCACCAGTAGGACATCACCCCCTCGTCGTAGGTTTTTGTTTACATTCTGTCAAAAAATTCAATATTTTCAGATAGCCACAGAACACCGTAAAATTAATCAGAAAATTAATAAACTATTTTTTGTTATGTTCAACCATTGTACTTTCGATTTTAATTCTAGAAAACTTTAGTGCTACTAATCATTTTAAACCAATCAGAGACCACAGATATCTAATAGGTCCGCAAGTTCCCTACACAAATTGGCTGGTTCCAAGTCCCACCGATTTAGTGAAGTCATACCTAAAAATGAAAACCAATGCTTTTATATGTACTTGAAACTGTTTTGGATTATAAAAGGATCATTTCCGGACCAGAAAATAGCTTTGGTTTAGACAGCATATCAACGAGATGGAAATTATGCATCCATATCTATCACCAGGTCGAGACCATTTCGTGTATGGCTGCTGTGTTTCAAAATAATTTGTCATATTGCTACACGATCTGTTGTCATCTGCTTATGCTTTTATTTGCAAAGTCCAAAATTTGACAGGACAATGAACAGCATGTTTACTCAACGTATGCGTGCGTATTTGATTGGTGAACCCTATACTCTTCCAGCAATGCCTTATTGATTTACCCCACCCCCTTCCCAAATTCTGAATTTTGAAGAAAATTTGTCTTATTTATCACAAAAAAGTTATTTGAAAAGCAGAATGTAATTAAAAGTAACATCAAAATGTCCACTGAATTAAAGGCTCTACAGAAACATACCGTTTTAACAAGCTTAATCGTTAATAACCACAAATTTTATATCTATATGGACATTCACGGTGCCCAAATTTCAGAAAAGTCAACAAAGTATTTGAATTTCTAACGCTTACACCATGAGCCGTAACAAACCGAATACTTCTATTGTGCATCTTTTCTATTCAAAATAAGAAATAATAACGCAGACATGCCATTTTAATACAAATAGACGATAAATGGCGTGAGGGATCGATCTAAGGCAAAAAAAACGTATTTTTTGACAAATGTTTAGCATGATATCAGTATTTCTGAGACCAAACTGCCCAAAACGTCAACAAATGGTGCATAACTAACGAAATGCATATACAATTTTATGAAAAACAACAAAATAGCTACAAAAAATGAACAGATTCCATCAAAAATTGGGTTTTACGTGTTTTTGTAATTAAAGGGAGGTAATTCAAAATAAGTTTTGATCTTCCCTGTGTGTGCACGGATATTTTGCCGCCCTTCGTGATTAGAATTACGTCGAATTTTGTTAAATTACACTTTAAACACTATTTATAGACAATTTCATGACGACTAGACCTATTAAACACACCTTGTTTACATAAATATGCTTGTCTGCTACGTCAGCAGCACTAGGATCATACGGCAATGACTTATTTACTGAAAGGGAAGAATTACCGCAGCAACTTTTACCGGTCAGGGTATTCTGAGATTCAGTTACAGGCCTAAACATCACGATTTCATCATTACATTCACTTCATTTACTGAAATCCGTGCATAAGCAGGTTCATGATATGCTGTGTAAATGACTATTTAAGAATTATTTACCACGTTTCACTCCTCTATTAACAACACATTAACTGCCCTTGCCTATTCTTTCTCTGCATTTTCTCCGCTACTGGTCCCATATATAGAAGCCATGTAACCATACCTGCATTTTAGTCTGAGAATTCACAAAGTTAGAGATGCAAAATGTACTCTGACATATCTTCAGTTTGTATTCACATGACCACAGCAAATTTAAACAACCAGAGTCTTCCTAAACTGACTAGGGGCTCATTTAGAACCTTAATTTTCAAAAAATATATCAGAAAAGTTGTCATCGTCTGTTCAACACATCCCTAAAATATAACGGTTACCAAATTAGCCAATTTAGATACAGAACCACGTCTACAATGAACTCAAAGAACACATGAACCGTCGATTTCTTAGTTATATTTAGGTATGACTACACTAAATCTTTTTCCATAGACTTACTGTATAACATTTAAGCACGGTCCGCATACCAAAACATTCGTTGAGTAGTTACACCCCAATAAATCTGTAGAACCACCTTAGTCACACCCAAAAATGCCCTTTTTAATATACATATAGTGATACTTTATAGCCGAAAACTGCACCAGTAGGACATCACCCCCTCGTCTGTAGGATTTTTGTTTACATTCTGTCAAAAAATTCAATATTTTCAGATAGCCACAGAACACCGTAAAATTAATCAGAAAATTAATAAACTATTTTTTTGTTATGTTCAACCATTGTACTTTCGATTTTAATTCTAGAAAACTTTAGTGCTACTAATCATTTTAAACCAATCAGAGACCACAGATATCTAATAGGTCCGCAAGTTCCCTACACAAATTGGCTGGTTCCAAGTCCCACCGATTTAGTGAAGTCATACCTAAAAATGAAAACCAATGCTTTTATATGTACTTGAAACTGTTTTGGATTATAAAAGGATCATTTCCGGACCAGAAAATAGCTTTGGTTTAGACAGCATATCAACGAGATGGAAATTATGCATCCATATCTATCACCAGGTCGAGACCATTTCGTGTATGGCTGCTGTGTTTCAAAATAATTTGTCATATTGCTACACGATCTGTTGTCATCTGCTTATGCTTTTATTTGCAAAGTCCAAAATTTGACAGGACAATGAACAGCATGTTTACTCAACGTATGCGTGCGTATTTGATTGGTGAACCCTATACTCTTCCAGCAATGCCTTATTGATTTACCCCACCCCCTTCCCAAATTCTGAATTTTGAAGAAAATTTGTCTTATTTATCACAAAAAAGTTATTTGAAAAGCAGAATGTAATTAAAAGTAACATCAAAATGTCCACTGAATTAAAGGCTCTACAGAAACATACCGTTTTAACAAGCTTAATCGTTAATAACCACAAATTTTATATCTATATGGACATTCACGGTGCCCAAATTTCAGAAAAGTCAACAAAGTATTTGAATTTCTAACGCTTACACCATGAGCCGTAACAAACCGAATACTTCTATTGTGCATCTTTTCTATTCAAAATAAGAAATAATAACGCAGACATGCCATTTTAATACAAATAGACGATAAATGGCGTGAGGGATCGATCTAAGGCAAAAAAAACGTATTTTTTGACAAATGTTTAGCATGATATCAGTATTTCTGAGACCAAACTGCCCAAAACGTCAAGAAATGGTGCATAACTAACGAAATGCATATACAATTTTATGAAAAACAACAAAATAGCTACAAAAAAATGAACAGATTCCATCAAAAATTGGGTTTTACGTGTTTTTGTAATTAAAGGGAGGTAATTCAAAATAAGTTTTGATCTTCCCTGTGTGTGCACGGATATTTTGCCGCCCTTCGTGATTAGAATTACGTCGAATTTTGTTAAATTACACTTTAAACACTATTTATAGACAATTTCATGACGACTAGACCTATTAAACACACCTTGTTTACATAAATATGCTTGTCTGCTACGTCAGCAGCACTAGGATCATACGGCAATGACTTATTTACTGAAAGGGAAGAATTACCGCAGCAACTTTTACCGGTCAGGGTATTCTGAGATTCAGTTACAGGCCTAAACATCACGATTTCATCATTACATTCACTTCATTTACTGAAATCCGTGCATAAGCAGGTTCATGATATGCTGTGTAAATGACTATTTAAGAATTATTTACCACGTTTCACTCCTCTATTAACAACACATTAACTGCCCTTGCCTATTCTTTCTCTGCATTTTCTCCGCTACTGGTCCCATATATAGAAGCCATGTAACCATACCTGCATTTTAGTCTGAGAATTCACAAAGTTAGAGATGCAAAATGTACTCTGACATATCTTCAGTTTGTATTCACATGACCACAGCAAATTTAAACAACCAGAGTCTTCCTAAACTGACTAGGGGCTCATTTAGAACCTTAATTTTCAAAAAATATATCAGAAAAGTTGTCATCGTCTGTTCAACACATCCCTAAAATATAACGGTTACCAAATTAGCCAATTTAGATACAGAACCACGTCTACAATGAACTCAAAGAACACATGAACCGTCGATTTCTTAGTTATATTTAGGTATGACTACACTAAATCTTTTTCCATAGACTTACTGTATAACATTTAAGCACGGTCCGCATACCAAAACATTCGTTGAGTAGTTACACCCCAATAAATCTGTAGAACCACCTTAGTCACACCCAAAAATGCCCTTTTTAATATACATATAGTGATACTTTATAGCCGAAAACTGCACCAGTAGGACATCACCCCCTCGTCTGTAGGATTTTTGTTTACATTCTGTCAAAAAATTCAATATTTTCAGATAGCCACAGAACACCGTAAAATTAATCAGAAAATTAATAAACTATTTTTTTGTTATGTTCAACCATTGTACTTTCGATTTTAATTCTAGAAAACTTTAGTGCTACTAATCATTTTAAACCAATCAGAGACCACAGATATCTAATAGGTCCGCAAGTTCCCTACACAAATTGGCTGGTTCCAAGTCCCACCGATTTAGTGAAGTCATACCTAAAAATGAAAACCAATGCTTTTATATGTACTTGAAACTGTTTTGGATTATAAAAGGATCATTTCCGGACCAGAAAATAGCTTTGGTTTAGACAGCATATCAACGAGATGGAAATTATGCATCCATATCTATCACCAGGTCGAGACCATTTCGTGTATGGCTGCTGTGTTTCAAAATAATTTGTCATATTGCTACACGATCTGTTGTCATCTGCTTATGCTTTTATTTGCAAAGTCCAAAATTTGACAGGACAATGAACAGCATGTTTACTCAACGTATGCGTGCGTATTTGATTGGTGAACCCTATACTCTTCCAGCAATGCCTTATTGATTTACCCCACCCCCTTCCCAAATTCTGAATTTTGAAGAAAATTTGTCTTATTTATCACAAAAAAGTTATTTGAAAAGCAGAATGTAATTAAAAGTAACATCAAAATGTCCACTGAATTAAAGGCTCTACAGAAACATACCGTTTTAACAAGCTTAATCGTTAATAACCACAAATTTTATATCTATATGGACATTCACGGTGCCCAAATTTCAGAAAAGTCAACAAAGTATTTGAATTTCTAACGCTTACACCATGAGCCGTAACAAACCGAATACTTCTATTGTGCATCTTTTCTATTCAAAATAAGAAATAATAACGCAGACATGCCATTTTAATACAAATAGACGATAAATGGCGTGAGGGATCGATCTAAGGCAAAAAAAACGTATTTTTTGACAAATGTTTAGCATGATATCAGTATTTCTGAGACCAAACTGCCCAAAACGTCAAGAAATGGTGCATAACTAACGAAATGCATATACAATTTTATGAAAAACAACAAAATAGCTACAAAAAATGAACAGATTCCATCAAAAATTGGGTTTTACGTGTTTTTGTAATTAAAGGGAGGTAATTCAAAATAAGTTTTGATCTTCCCTGTGTGTGCACGGATATTTTGCCGCCCTTCGTGATTAGAATTACGTCGAATTTTGTTAAATTACACTTTAAACACTATTTATAGACAATTTCATGACGACTAGACCTATTAAACACACCTTGTTTACATAAATATGCTTGTCTGCTACGTCAGCAGCACTAGGATCATACGGCAATGACTTATTTACTGAAAGGGAAGAATTACCGCAGCAACTTTTACCGGTCAGGGTATTCTGAGATTCAGTTACAGGCCTAAACATCACGATTTCATCATTACATTCACTTCATTTACTGAAATCCGTGCATAAGCAGGTTCATGATATGCTGTGTAAATGACTATTTAAGAATTATTTACCACGTTTCACTCCTCTATTAACAACACATTAACTGCCCTTGCCTATTCTTTCTCTGCATTTTCTCCGCTACTGGTCCCATATATAGAAGCCATGTAACCATACCTGCATTTTAGTCTGAGAATTCACAAAGTTAGAGATGCAAAATGTACTCTGACATATCTTCAGTTTGTATTCACATGACCACAGCAAATTTAAACAACCAGAGTCTTCCTAAACTGACTAGGGGCTCATTTAGAACCTTAATTTTCAAAAAATATATCAGAAAAGTTGTCATCGTCTGTTCAACACATCCCTAAAATATAACGGTTACCAAATTAGCCAATTTAGATACAGAACCACGTCTACAATGAACTCAAAGAACACATGAACCGTCGATTTCTTAGTTATATTTAGGTATGACTACACTAAATCTTTTTCCATAGACTTACTGTATAACATTTAAGCACGGTCCGCATACCAAAACATTCGTTGAGTAGTTACACCCCAATAAATCTGTAGAACCACCTTAGTCACACCCAAAAATGCCCTTTTTAATATACATATAGTGATACTTTATAGCCGAAAACTGCACCAGTAGGACATCACCCCCTCGTCTGTAGGATTTTTGTTTACATTCTGTCAAAAAATTCAATATTTTCAGATAGCCACAGAACACCGTAAAATTAATCAGAAAATTAATAAACTATTTTTTTGTTATGTTCAACCATTGTACTTTCGATTTTAATTCTAGAAAACTTTAGTGCTACTAATCATTTTAAACCAATCAGAGACCACAGATATCTAATAGGTCCGCAAGTTCCCTACACAAATTGGCTGGTTCCAAGTCCCACCGATTTAGTGAAGTCATACCTAAAAATGAAAACCAATGCTTTTATATGTACTTGAAACTGTTTTGGATTATAAAAGGATCATTTCCGGACCAGAAAATAGCTTTGGTTTAGACAGCATATCAACGAGATGGAAATTATGCATCCATATCTATCACCAGGTCGAGACCATTTCGTGTATGGCTGCTGTGTTTCAAAATAATTTGTCATATTGCTACACGATCTGTTGTCATCTGCTTATGCTTTTATTTGCAAAGTCCAAAATTTGACAGGACAATGAACAGCATGTTTACTCAACGTATGCGTGCGTATTTGATTGATGAACCCTATACTCTTCCAGCAATGCCTTATTGATTTACCCCACCCCCTTCCCAAATTCTGAATTTTGAAGAAAATTTGTCTTATTTATCACAAAAAAGTTATTTGAAAAGCAGAATGTAATTAAAAGTAACATCAAAATGTCCACTGAATTAAAGGCTCTACAGAAACATACCGTTTTAACAAGCTTAATCGTTAATAACCACAAATTTTATATCTATATGGACATTCACGGTGCCCAAATTTCAGAAAAGTCAACAAAGTATTTGAATTTCTAACGCTTACACCATGAGCCGTAACAAACCGAATACTTCTATTGTGCATCTTTTCTATTCAAAATAAGAAATAATAACGCAGACATGCCATTTTAATACAAATAGACGATAAATGGCGTGAGGGATCGATCTAAGGCAAAAAAAACGTATTTTTTGACAAATGTTTAGCATGATATCAGTATTTCTGAGACCAAACTGCCCAAAACGTCAAGAAATGGTGCATAACTAACGAAATGCATATACAATTTTATGAAAAACAACAAAATAGCTACAAAAAATGAACAGATTCCATCAAAAATTGGGTTTTACGTGTTTTTGTAATTAAAGGGAGGTAATTCAAAATAAGTTTTGATCTTCCCTGTGTGTGCACGGATATTTTGCCGCCCTTCGTGATTAGAATTACGTCGAATTTTGTTAAATTACACTTTAAACACTATTTATAGACAATTTCATGACGACTAGACCTATTAAACACACCTTGTTTACATAAATATGCTTGTCTGCTACGTCAGCAGCACTAGGATCATACGGCAATGACTTATTTACTGAAAGGGAAGAATTACCGCAGCAACTTTTACCGGTCAGGGTATTCTGAGATTCAGTTACAGGCCTAAACATCACGATTTCATCATTACATTCACTTCATTTACTGAAATCCGTGCATAAGCAGGTTCATGATATGCTGTGTAAATGACTATTTAAGAATTATTTACCACGTTTCACTCCTCTATTAACAACACATTAACTGCCCTTGCCTATTCTTTCTCTGCATTTTCTCCGCTACTGGTCCCATATATAGAAGCCATGTAACCATACCTGCATTTTAGTCTGAGAATTCACAAAGTTAGAGATGCAAAATGTACTCTGACATATCTTCAGTTTGTATTCACATGACCACAGCAAATTTAAACAACCAGAGTCTTCCTAAACTGACTAGGGGCTCATTTAGAACCTTAATTTTCAAAAAATATATCAGAAAAGTTGTCATCGTCTGTTCAACACATCCCTAAAATATAACGGTTACCAAATTAGCCAATTTAGATACAGAACCACGTCTACAATGAACTCAAAGAACACATGAACCGTCGATTTCTTAGTTATATTTAGGTATGACTACACTAAATCTTTTTCCATAGACTTACTGTATAACATTTAAGCACGGTCCGCATACCAAAACATTCGTTGAGTAGTTACACCCCAATAAATCTGTAGAACCACCTTAGTCACACCCAAAAATGCCCTTTTTAATATACATATAGTGATACTTTATAGCCGAAAACTGCACCAGTAGGACATCACCCCCTCGTCTGTAGGATTTTTGTTTACATTCTGTCAAAAAATTCAATATTTTCAGATAGCCACAGAACACCGTAAAATTAATCAGAAAATTAATAAACTATTTTTTTGTTATGTTCAACCATTGTACTTTCGATTTTAATTCTAGAAAACTTTAGTGCTACTAATCATTTTAAACCAATCAGAGACCACAGATATCTAATAGGTCCGCAAGTTCCCTACACAAATTGGCTGGTTCCAAGTCCCACCGATTTAGTGAAGTCATACCTAAAAATGAAAACCAATGCTTTTATATGTACTTGAAACTGTTTTGGATTATAAAAGGATCATTTCCGGACCAGAAAATAGCTTTGGTTTAGACAGCATATCAACGAGATGGAAATTATGCATCCATATCTATCACCAGGTCGAGACCATTTCGTGTATGGCTGCTGTGTTTCAAAATAATTTGTCATATTGCTACATGATCTGTTGTCATCTGCTTATGCTTTTATTTGCAAAGTCCAAAATTTGACAGGACAAAGAACAGCATGTTTACTCAACGTATGCGTGCGTATTTGATTGGTGAACCCTATACTCTTCCAGCAATGCCTTATTGATTTACCCCACCCCCTTCCCAAATTCTGAATTTTGAAGAAAATTTGTCTTATTTATCACAAAAAAGTTATTTGAAAAGCAGAATGTAATTAAAAGTAACATCAAAATGTCCACTGAATTAAAGGCTCTACAGAAACATACCGTTTTAACAAGCTTAATCGTTAATAACCACAAATTTTATATCTATATGGACATTCACGGTGCCCAAATTTCAGAAAAGTCAACAAAGTATTTGAATTTCTAACGCTTACACCATGAGCCGTAACAAACCGAATACTTCTATTGTGCATCTTTTCTATTCAAAATAAGAAATAATAACGCAGACATGCCATTTTAATACAAATAGACGATAAATGGCGTGAGGGATCGATCTAAGGCAAAAAAAACGTATTTTTTGACAAATGTTTAGCATGATATCAGTATTTCTGAGACCAAACTGCCCAAAACGTCAAGAAATGGTGCATAACTAACGAAATGCATATACAATTTTATGAAAAACAACAAAATAGCTACAAAAAATGAACAGATTCCATCAAAAATTGGGTTTTACGTGTTTTTGTAATTAAAGGGAGGTAATTCAAAATAAGTTTTGATCTTCCCTGTGTGTGCACGGATATTTTGCCGCCCTTCGTGATTAGAATTACGTCGAATTTTGTTAAATTACACTTTAAACACTATTTATAGACAATTTCATGACGACTAGACCTATTAAACACACCTTGTTTACATAAATATGCTTGTCTGCTACGTTAGCAGCACTAGGATCATACGGCAATGACTTATTTACTGAAAGGGAAGAATTACCGCAGCAACTTTTACCGGTCAGGGTATTCTGAGATTCAGTTACAGGCCTAAACATCACGATTTCATCATTACATTCACTTCATTTACTGAAATCCGTGCATAAGCAGGTTCATGATATGCTGTGTAAATGACTATTTAAGAATTATTTACCACGTTTCACTCCTCTATTAACAACACATTAACTGCCCTTGCCTATTCTTTCTCTGCATTTTCTCCGCTACTGGTCCCATATATAGAAGCCATGTAACCATACCTGCATTTTAGTCTGAGAATTCACAAAGTTAGAGATGCAAAATGTACTCTGACATATCTTCAGTTTGTATTCACATGACCACAGCAAATTTAAACAACCAGAGTCTTCCTAAACTGACTAGGGGCTCATTTAGAACCTTAATTTTCATAAAAATATATCAGAAAAGTTGTCATCGTCTGTTCAACACATCCCTAAAATATAACGGTTACCAAATTAGCCAATTTAGATACAGAACCACGTCTACAATGAACTCAAAGAACACATGAACCGTCGATTTCTTAGTTATATTTAGGTATGACTACACTAAATCTTTTTCCATAGACTTACTGTATAACATTTAAGCACGGTCCGCATACCAAAACATTCGTTGAGTAGTTACACCCCAATAAATCTGTAGAACCACCTTAGTCACACCCAAAAATGCCCTTTTTAATATACATATAGTGATACTTTATAGCCGAAAACTGCACCAGTAGGACATCACCCCCTCGTCTGTAGGATTTTTGTTTACATTCTGTCAAAAAATTCAATATTTTCAGATAGCCACAGAACACCGTAAAATTAATCAGAAAATTAATAAACTATTTTTTTGTTATGTTCAACCATTGTACTTTCGATTTTAATTCTAGAAAACTTTAGTGCTACTAATCATTTTAAACCAATCAGAGACCACAGATATCTAATAGGTCCGCAAGTTCCCTACACAAATTGGCTGGTTCCAAGTCCCACCGATTTAGTGAAGTCATACCTAAAAATGAAAACCAATGCTTTTATATGTACTTGAAACTGTTTTGGATTATAAAAGGATCATTTCCGGACCAGAAAATAGCTTTGGTTTAGACAGCATATCAACGAGATGGAAATTATGCATCCATATCTATCACCAGGTCGAGACCATTTCGTGTATGGCTGCTGTGTTTCAAAATAATTTGTCATATTGCTACACGATCTGTTGTCATCTGCTTATGCTTTTATTTGCAAAGTCCAAAATTTGACAGGACAATGAACAGCATGTTTACTCAACGTATGCGTGCGTATTTGATTGGTGAACCCTATACTCTTCCAGCAATGCCTTATTGATTTACCCCACCCCCTTCCCAAATTCTGAATTTTGAAGAAAATTTGTCTTATTTATCACAAAAAAGTTATTTGAAAAGCAGAATGTAATTAAAAGTAACATCAAAATGTCCACTGAATTAAAGGCTCTACAGAAACATACCGTTTTAACAAGCTTAATCGTTAATAACCACAAATTTTATATCTATATGGACATTCACGGTGCCCAAATTTCAGAAAAGTCAACAAAGTATTTGAATTTCTAACGCTTACACCATTAGCCGTAACAAACCGAATACTTCTATTGTGCATCTTTTCTATTCAAAATAAGAAATAATAACGCAGACATGCCATTTTAATACAAATAGACGATAAATGGCGTGAGGGATCGATCTAAGGCAAAAAAAACGTATTTTTTGACAAATGTTTAGCATGATATCAGTATTTCTGAGACCAAACTGCCCAAAACGTCAAGAAATGGTGCATAACTAACGAAATGCATATACAATTTTATGAAAAACAACAAAATAGCTACAAAAAAATGAACAGATTCCATCAAAAATTGGGTTTTACGTGTTTTTGTAATTAAAGGGAGGTAATTCAAAATAAGTTTTGATCTTCCCTGTGTGTGCACGGATATTTTGCCGCCCTTCGTGATTAGAATTACGTCGAATTTTGTTAAATTACACTTTAAACACTATTTATAGACAATTTCATGACGACTAGACCTATTAAACACACCTTGTTTACATAAATATGCTTGTCTGCTACGTCAGCAGCACTAGGATCATACGGCAATGACTTATTTACTGAAAGGGAAGAATTACCGCAGCAACTTTTACCGGTCAGGGTATTCTGAGATTCAGTTACAGGCCTAAACATCACGATTTCATCATTACATTCACTTCATTTACTGAAATCCGTGCATAAGCAGGTTCATGATATGCTGTGTAAATGACTATTTAAGAATTATTTACCACGTTTCACTCCTCTATTAACAACACATTAACTGCCCTTGCCTATTCTTTCTCTGCATTTTCTCCGCTACTGGTCCCATATATAGAAGCCATGTAACCATACCTGCATTTTAGTCTGAGAATTCACAAAGTTAGAGATGCAAAATGTACTCTGACATATCTTCAGTTTGTATTCACATGACCACAGCAAATTTAAACAACCAGAGTCTTCCTAAACTGACTAGGGGCTCATTTAGAACCTTAATTTTCAAAAAATATATCAGAAAAGTTGTCATCGTCTGTTCAACACATCCCTAAAATATAACGGTTACCAAATTAGCCAATTTAGATACAGAACCACGTCTACAATGAACTCAAAGAACACATGAACCGTCGATTTCTTAGTTATATTTAGGTATGACTACACTAAATCTTTTTCCATAGACTTACTGTATAACATTTAAGCACGGTCCGCATACCAAAACATTCGTTGAGTAGTTACACCCCAATAAATCTGTAGAACCACCTTAGTCACACCCAAAAATGCCCTTTTTAATATACATATAGTGATACTTTATAGCCGAAAACTGCACCAGTAGGACATCACCCCCTCGTCTGTAGGATTTTTGTTTACATTCTGTCAAAAAATTCAATATTTTCAGATAGCCACAGAACACCGTAAAATTAATCAGAAAATTAATAAACTATTTTTTTGTTATGTTCAACCATTGTACTTTCGATTTTAATTCTAGAAAACTTTAGTGCTACTAATCATTTTAAACCAATCAGAGACCACAGATATCTAATAGGTCCGCAAGTTCCCTACACAAATTGGCTGGTTCCAAGTCCCACCGATTTAGTGAAGTCATACCTAAAAATGAAAACCAATGCTTTTATATGTACTTGAAACTGTTTTGGATTATAAAAGGATCATTTCCGGACCAGAAAATAGCTTTGGTTTAGACAGCATATCAACGAGATGGAAATTATGCATCCATATCTATCACCAGGTCGAGACCATTTCGTGTATGGCTGCTGTGTTTCAAAATAATTTGTCATATTGCTACACGATCTGTTGTCATCTGCTTATGCTTTTATTTGCAAAGTCCAAAATTTGACAGGACAATGAACAGCATGTTTACTCAACGTATGCGTGCGTATTTGATTGGTGAACCCTATACTCTTCCAGCAATGCCTTATTGATTTACCCCACCCCCTTCCCAAATTCTGAATTTTGAAGAAAATTTGTCTTATTTATCACAAAAAAGTTATTTGAAAAGCAGAATGTAATTAAAAGTAACATCAAAATGTCCACTGAATTAAAGGCTCTACAGAAACATACCGTTTTAACAAGCTTAATCGTTAATAACCACAAATTTTATATCTATATGGACATTCACGGTGCCCAAATTTCAGAAAAGTCAACAAAGTATTTGAATTTCTAACGCTTACACCATGAGCCGTAACAAACCGAATACTTCTATTGTGCATCTTTTCTATTCAAAATAAGAAATAATAACGCAGACATGCCATTTTAATACAAATAGACGATAAATGGCGTGAGGGATCGATCTAAGGCAAAAAAAACGTATTTTTTGACAAATGTTTAGCATGATATCAGTATTTCTGAGACCAAACTGCCCAAAACGTCAAGAAATGGTGCATAACTAACGAAATGCATATACAATTTTATGAAAAACAACAAAATAGCTACAAAAAAATGAACAGATTCCATCAAAAATTGGGTTTTACGTGTTTTTGTAATTAAAGGGAGGTAATTCAAAATAAGTTTTGATCTTCCCTGTGTGTGCACGGATATTTTGCCGCCCTTCGTGATTAGAATTACGTCGAATTTTGTTAAATTACACTTTAAACACTATTTATAGACAATTTCATGACGACTAGACCTATTAAACACACCTTGTTTACATAAATATGCTTGTCTGCTACGTCAGCAGCACTAGGATCATACGGCAATGACTTATTTACTGAAAGGGAAGAATTACCGCAGCAACTTTTACCGGTCAGGGTATTCTGAGATTCAGTTACAGGCCTAAACATCACGATTTCATCATTACATTCACTTCATTTACTGAAATCCGTGCATAAGCAGGTTCATGATATGCTGTGTAAATGACTATTTAAGAATTATTTACCACGTTTCACTCCTCTATTAACAACACATTAACTGCCCTTGCCTATTCTTTCTCTGCATTTTCTCCGCTACTGGTCCCATATATAGAAGCCATGTAACCATACCTGCATTTTAGTCTGAGAATTCACAAAGTTAGAGATGCAAAATGTACTCTGACATATCTTCAGTTTGTATTCACATGACCACAGCAAATTTAAACAACCAGAGTCTTCCTAAACTGACTAGGGGCTCATTTAGAACCTTAATTTTCAAAAAATATATCAGAAAAGTTGTCATCGTCTGTTCAACACATCCCTAAAATATAACGGTTACCAAATTAGCCAATTTAGATACAGAACCACGTCTACAATGAACTCAAAGAACACATGAACCGTCGATTTCTTAGTTATATTTAGGTATGACTACACTAAATCTTTTTCCATAGACTTACTGTATAACATTTAAGCACGGTCCGCATACCAAAACATTCGTTGAGTAGTTACACCCCAATAAATCTGTAGAACCACCTTAGTCACACCCAAAAATGCCCTTTTTAATATACATATAGTGATACTTTATAGCCGAAAACTGCACCAGTAGGACATCACCCCCTCGTCTGTAGGATTTTTGTTTACATTCTGTCAAAAAATTCAATATTTTCAGATAGCCACAGAACACCGTAAAATTAATCAGAAAATTAATAAACTATTTTTTTGTTATGTTCAACCATTGTACTTTCGATTTTAATTCTAGAAAACTTTAGTGCTACTAATCATTTTAAACCAATCAGAGACCACAGATATCTAATAGGTCCGCAAGTTCCCTACACAAATTGGCTGGT
>JAFMSR010002670.1:0-21737 GCA_022818135.1 Saxidomus purpurata | reverse complement strand
TTTCAGAAATACATAAATAAGTTACATGAATTTATACCAGAATCTTTCTATTCGATGTTTCGATATAAAATAGGTTGATTTCAGCCAGTTGGGAGAACGTTTTTCTCCACCAAAATACGAGAGCGAGGAGCTTTAAGTACAATAAACCACATGGTATCGAAACAAAAAGCCAAACGAAGTTAATAAGAACAATGATAAGGCAAATCTAAATTAAAAAGAGACCTACCGAAACATAGAAAAGGCGAATGAAAACCTAATACGAATGTCAAACTCAGGCTATCACTGATACATGAACAATATAAAATAGAAGTTAACTAGAATTCACCGGTTACGTTATAGGCAAGTTTAAGACTTTAATCGCATATCGCCTCAGATGTTGCGGTAGTCATGTGGGCTACAGCAGTGTTAATACTTGCATCTGGATATACGCTAAACTATTTTCTCTATTACAGGTAATTATTCTTAAGATTTGTTTAAAAAGACATGCCAGATTGTACATGTATTTTTAATGTCTACGCCTGTTTGATCAAGATTTATGATTCTGATGTAAATAAATCGCAACATTTGCTAAACGTAGAAAATACTCACTAGAATGTTTATATTTTCTTTTCAAGAGCAAGTTATAAGACCATGGCAGCTGGAGCTGGCGATCATTATTTAGACGTAATCCAAATTTTGATAAGTTAAAAAGTTTAAAGACGTTACTTTAAAGCTAAAAGTAATCGTTCTGAAATTATGAACATATCAAAACACTATATCTGCAGGAAGACTGCAGTTATTTTTAACAATTTCGACATCAACTCTTTGTTCTACGATCGATTCTGTGACATGACCATATAAACTGAAATTCACAAAAAAGTGTATTTATTTATCGACTAGGACAAATAATATTTTCAATCATTTAATATTGCATACTGTGTAAACCTTTAAGATAGCAAGTTCGTAAAACAATATTAAAACTTTACAAATTACATATTAACAATAACTTTCTCGTGGTAATCCAGCTATTAGTAAGTAATATGTACAGGGCTCCTCTAGCAGTGCATGCAGCCGCCTTATGCTGTCATGATAGCATCTATTCCGCATTCACACAGTGTAAGGTCGAAAACCGCATCTCGCAACTTAAGTGCCATTTATTTGAAATTGCACTTTGAGTGAATACGGTTTTTGATGCATTCTAAAGTATCTGTTGAGAATTTGCATGATGTACAACACTATGTTATAAAATTATTTGTATTTGACATAATTCTAGAAAGTTTAATTTATTCTACAAATAAAGAGTTCGCAGAACCCGAAAAGTAAAATCGATTTGTCTATTCATATCAAACATTAAAATATAAGAAAGCGTCTAAGCACCTGTGGTAGTAAATTGCAACAATCCACTTGGAAAGATGATATTCTAATCGATCTCGCCGTATCTTGATTTAACATTCGGGCCATTTTATGTTTTTCAATAAAAGTGACACTATGCTCATCTTACAGCACTTAGTGTATTTTTGGTGACAGTTTTATAAAAGCAATTTTCGGTTGCTGCACATTTAAATGTGTAAAACTAATGATAATGCCGCATAAGTATTTGAAGTTGGTGCTTTAGAAATGGAATAAGATGGACAAATAAAATATAGTTCCTTCATTCGCAGTGATGTCCCTTGTGTTATTGTAGTTGTTGGTAGAGAAATTTCGGCAGTAGAAGGGAAGCAACTCCTGCATGCAGTTGTTTTATTTAATTGACTCTCCCAGTCAAAATAGGAAAAGTAATATTTCGAAAGTTATCATTTCGTACTGGTAGCAGGAAGAGTTTGATGTTTTGGGTTAAAAGCTATCATTTCATCTACCCTTTTTACACACACCTATTCCAGCTGGATTTTTTCTTGAAAAAAAATGTGCATAATGTCACTTTAAAGATATCGCAAAGCCGTCTTCTTTCGAATGCTAGTGTCATTTTGAGTTGAAAACGTGCAGCTTAGGACATAATTATTGTTCACCTATTCGGAAAGTGGCGAACATGATTAAAAATGGACGAAACTGTCTCACCGCGCTTTTAACTTTACTTCAAATGAATATGTAAAGCAAATTTGTTGCAGTACAACGAATAAAACAAAAAATAGTGATATTGAACTTGGGGGCGTTAGAAGATTCGTTAAGTGTACCTATTAAAATGATATATTTCTTCAAATTTGCTGTAGGGATTGGATGCATTGGAGCCATGACACAGTTCTGACTGTACGACCTGGACCATGCCAGACAGTCAAAGATGGTAACATTCAAATTCTAACATGACTTGTGCTGTCAGTCAAGAAGGAAAACAATAGTTAATAATTATATATAAGAAACATTTCTATTTACCCATGAGTTGTTATGACGTCATTTATTGATGTTAAATAGTACTTAATGACATACTGGCAAATGTCCGCAAAAAATACCCTGTTGCATTTATACTTTTGTGTGATAGTCATGTTAGAACCTAAAAAGCGTTGTTCGTCGTCTAATAAGTAATTTGGCATTTCAGCTCTTTAGTCTTAAATTCATTGTTTATTACTGCGCATATTACTGTGCATTAGAATTCCAGACAACGCTAAAACAAAGATTATTTCATCACTAAAATATAATGCAAGCCCAACTATATTTTCATTTAATATTCTTCAGCCTTATTTAATTTAATTTTGAACAGTATTAATAGTGCACACAGTGGTGTGAGTAAACTATCGTTTGTATCCTGTATAAACAATTGTCTTTGCATTTATTGAAATGTTTTCGAGAAAAAACTTAGAAAATGCTTAGACGCGATTTGAAATATGTTTTCACCACGGACCAGAAAGTGATAGATTGATACATTTCAGATGGTGGTTCTGAAGACTTTGTTTATATTGGTGATGGAATATTCCTCATGTCGACGGTATGTTCAAATAATGTACATGCTAATATGCCTATGGTATATTTCTATAATCAATTTGAGTGATTTAATGTGATTAAAGCACCCGGAAAAGTAGGCGGAAGTAGATCCTTCCGACTTTTCTGATTTACTCCCGCGCAGAAAAATGAAATATAGAAATAGAAATAATATCTGTATAAATATATCAGTCGCATGAAATAGTTGTGATTAAGAACCTAAATATTAATTTTGGTTGCGACAGTTAAGCATTATAATACCTTTGTTTTCCTTAAAAAAGCCAAGAAAATGCAGGATTAACGGTCACGCAGTGATTTAATTCTGGGTGACAAAACAATGAATGAAAACGTTTACGTCATCACACTGACGTCAATACTCCACGTAAAAACGTTGTACACCTCAGTTAAGCGATACGCATTTAAATTGATTGTCTCCTTTGTTAAGTTCTAAAATCTGACGTATTATGCCAAATGTCACAGTCAGGTATTTTATGTATTCCATGTATTAAATGATTAAACTAAAATAAGTTGGTATAATATAGCTATGTATATCTTGAGCGATTGTCCGAATAGGGTAGCGAATTCCAAAAGCCAGTATTAATGCCATTTTACACAATACCGCCTAACTGAAAAAACGTCCGTAGTACTTACGATAGTTTTCATAAATTTGGCTTATAAGAATCGAAATAATCTATTGCTGAAAGTGCTTTATTACTGTCGCTAATGTGCCTGCGTAATAATTAACTCGGGGCTTCAATTTCGATAAAGCACTCTAAGCCATAGATTATACTGTATTATTTTACTGTAAAATGGGTCATTTGGTTGGTCTTAATAGTAAAAGTGGTCATAACAGCGGAATTTTACTGTATCATAGATCTTCCGCTACACATACTTTATGTACTTTTTCCCTTCTAGTTAATAAAACTGAAATCATTTGATTTAGAATGCAAGGTTTGATTGTTAGATTATGTCATAGAATGATGATAGAATCCTTCTGAAAACCTTTTCAGAGGCCACAAACATGTTCAGTCTTTCACCTGAAATATAGCAGCTGCGCAGTACTATAAACGTTCGATATATCTTCCATGGTGTCTATTTGCCGATTCAACCATTTATTTAGAAAAGTGCAGCCTGTGATATTATATAAATATTATATTACATGGTTGATGGTTACATTGTTGAAAATTAATGGCTGATATTTATACACTCCTATCATGTTCTTTTAAGCATTTGAGTATTTGCCATTAACAGCGTTGGTGGTCTCTAATATTTGCGACCAGAATGACAAAACATAACATATTATTGTGTTTACAAAAACATTCATACTAAAACTGTATTATTTATTTTTCATATTGATTGCTGCAACACACTATTACCCTTGTTAGGAATTGCTTTACTGCAAAATAATATTGATTTTACATACTTTAGTTATTATGATAATTCCATCCACTTACTAACTTTCTCTGAAAGAAGGTATTTAGTTTACAGTAATTATTCAATTATTGTTTTTTGTAATCTATATTTTTAAAGGGTTTCCAGTTTGGTAAAGTTACTGGAGATATTGTTGGACTTGACGTAAACGGCAGTCCTCAGATACTGGCCATAAACAAGACTGATATTCCCGGAAGTGAAAAGAATATTTTGGCTGCTGCCCATGGAATGACTTCATGGAAAGATGCAGATACTGGTATATATTATGTGTATGCATGATTTTCAGAATTTGTTTTGAATAATTATCGGTATCATGATCAAGCCTGTCATTTAGGCCACTGGCACCAGAGTACTGAACTGCCCTGTAATGTTAACAAAATACCAAAAGTATACCTAAATAACACACTATCATGAAAAAAATACACAAAAATGGTAAAAAAGTTATTTTCTGACAAACCCCCATATACACTGTTCTATATTATTCACATGGTGTTGAACGTTTTCGACAGGGGGTCCGGTCCCTGCTCTTTTGGTACTATTCAAGCAAACAATCGAAGATCAACAGCGGTCGCGTTTAACAGACAATATATTTATCTACCAAACTGGTAAGTTTTAAAAGCTACCGTTTCTGTAAAATTCTTCATGAATATTGAGCTATTTCGCTCTCTCCGTTTTCTTGATATTTTCTGTCACTGCTTACTTCCGGTTCAACTCAAATGACCTTTCAAATACGTCATACGGTTATGCACAGAAGTGATACTTTGCGCAGCTTACGTAACGTTTTACAAATTGTTTTTACAGTAAACAAATTTCCTGTACCTGCTTGTCCACAAGTTAACAGGTTACGGCCGCTTACAGCGGCATTCAGCATTGTTTACATACGAAATACACTAATTTGACACAGTGCGCGAAATATAACGCGGAATATTTTCAACCAATGAAAACTTATTGTTTCAAAATTGAAAGGTTAACCGGAAGTCGGCAGTGACAGAAAAACACCAGGAAAACGGAGAGAGCGAAATAGCGCAATATTCTTGAAGAATTTTATAGAAACGGTAGCTTTTAAAAAAGTGTTACTTACCAGTTTGGTAGATAAATATATTGTCTGTTAAACGCGACCGCTGTTAATCTTCAATTGCTTGCTTGAACAGTACAAAAAGAGCGTGGACCGGACCCCCTGTCGAAAACGTTCAACACCATGTGAATAATATAGAACAGTGTATACGGGGGTTTGTTAGTAACTGACTGTTTACCATTATTTGTGAATTTTTTCATGATAGTGTGTTATTTAGGTATATTTTTTGGCATTTTAGTACTCTGGTGCCAGTGATTTAGGCAGGTGCTTTACTTTTCAAACACATTGAAAGTTTTGCAAGCTTCCCCACGAAGTCAGAATGCTCTTGTTACACAAGTAAATTGCAGAGTTATTAAACGGCTTAGAGGGGTATCTTACCCATGATAATTATCGTTACCTGTACCCTCCAAATATGTGTATGTGGATTTGAAAAGAACGAAAAACCCATGACAGAGGGGATTTTTTGGCAGTTATGTTTGTGAGCGTGTTTCTGTTTTAATTAAATAACATATATACCCATATGCGTTGTTAAGTAGGGCAAGATGGTAACTTGCAAACCACTCTAACCTAAAACAAACCGAATGCAATACTCGATGCAGCTACAACGTCATTCAGTGTATGAGATTTTTTTTTCAGATACTTACTTAAACTAGGAGCTTAATACTCTATCTCTTGGACAAAAGTTCAACCGCCCTCCTATACATAATTGGAATATCTGAATTACCTTTAACAGAGTTAAAAACCCAGCGCATTAAAGCAAACAAACATTAGTTCACATTATTAGCATACATACATATACTCTATTTGCTATCATGGATGGATTTAAATATAAATTAGATATTTTGATACAAATGACTTACTGTAAGTCTGTGTGCTTTTGTAGGTAGAATTTTCCTGTACGTGCTCACCCATCCACCAGATATGGACAAAGTTCGGGTGTTTGAAGTTCTGAAACCGTTACAGCTGAAGTATATCAAGACGATCACTGATCCTAGTTTCACATAGTGTGTATTCATTTGCTGCTTTCTCATCGGCTAGTAGTTCTCGTCTTCTTAATGGTTAAAACTAAGACATAAGTGTCAAATCTGACCATTTTTTTTTTTTTGAAAATCAAGTTGTTTCACAAAAATGCAGAGAGCTCAAATGTTTTCAAAAATACATAGTCCTATGATCCACAAAAGTTTTTGTAAAGTAACTAGTGACAACTGTGGACTGATCATATCAAAACTATGCCTTAAACATGCAATCTTTAATGCTTATGGCGAAAGAAATAATTCGGCTATCAGCATTAACCGTTGAACTGGTGAAAGTGAACGAATAAATTACTCAATATGGATAACTGCATAATTATATCAATGCACTTTAACTGCAATTATCTGGGCTTTAATGAGCGATAACGTTAAAGAAACGTTCATAATATGTAAATCTGAGTATGACACAGTAACTACGTTATTTGCAATTGAATATTTCCAGTATGAATGATCTGGTGGCTATTGGTTTGGACAAATTCTATATTACTAAATATACTATCTACCGAGATCCAACAAGTATAAAACTGGAACATTTGTCCCATCTTAGACAAGGCAAGATCTATTACTACGATGGCAGAAAAGCAAGAGTAGTGTCTTCAGACTATTTCTTACCTAATGGTATCAACGTATCTCCGGACAAGAAGTACGTAAATGTTATTGTACACAAAGTGTAAGGGGGTATACTGAAATTCAGTTTGTTTGCCCGTCTGTCTGTCCAGCCACCCGTCTGTCAGCCCTTCTCTCCGTAGACGGAATTTTGTGGACACTAAATCTCAAAAACCCCTGGTCAGAATTTAATGATAATTCACATAAGTGATTAGGACAATGCCTAGTTGTGCATGGTCTATGTTTCGGGTCTATAGGTCAAACGGCAAGGTCAAAGGGGCCCGAGAAAGTAAAATATTGTGGGCGCTAGATCTCCTAAACCCCTGGTTAGAATTAAAAGATACTTCACATAAGTGATCAAGACAATGCCAGTTGTGCATTGTCTATGTTTCGGATCATTAGATCAAAAGGCAAGGTCACAGGGGCTTGAGATAGTAAAATCTTGTGGATGCTAAATCTCCAAAAGCCCTGGTCAGAATTAAATGATATTTCACAAAAGTGATAAGTACAATGCATAATGGTGCAAAGTCAATGTTTTGGGTCTCTAGGTCAACGGTTAACGTCACACCGACCCGAGATAGTTAAATCTTGTGGGGGCAAAATCTCCGAAACCCCAGGTCAGAATTTAATGATACTTCACAGAAGTGATAAGTACAATGCCTAGTTGTGCATGGTCCATGTTTCGGGTCACTAGGTCAAAAGTCACAGGGGCTAGAGATAGTAAAGTCTTGTGTGCTTTAAATCTCCAAAACCCATGGTCACAATTAAGTGATGTTTTACAGAAATGATAAGTACCATGCCTAATTGTGCATGGTCGATGTATCGGGTCACTAGGTCAAGGTCACAGTGGGTGGCTCGACATAATAAAATCTTTTGCGCTCCTAATCTCCAAAACCCCTGGTCAGCATTTAAAAATACTTCACAGGAGCTTTAAAGGTTGTGCAGGTTCAGATTAGGGCATCAAATATTACGTAAATTTTGTATTATGTGTCAGTGGGGTCAGTATTTATCACCTTCAGCGATAGTTTTAGTTCGCCTTGTTACTACATCTCGAATCTTTATTAATGTATTGTGAACAAAAGCTGCTTATTTGGAAGCAGTTTTGATATTCAAGACCGATACGAGTAGTGCAGATTGGGTAAAGCGTGTCCTCGTATCAGTTTTCAAAGTTCCATACCCAAATTACTGAGTAAAGATATACAAAATTTAATATGTTTTGCAAATAATATATCATTCTATAAAATAGTATTTAGCCTTTTCACATACAAAATAACTTCTGAAAAAGCATTTGAAGTACAACTAAGATCCTTATTCAAATGTGATGATTTATAACCATATCAATAATAAATAAATCACTGAAAGTCAGAGTAAACCAAGTATGTTTGTCGGTTCATGCATATGTTTGCTTTCTTTCTTGTGTTACTTGTTAAAAGTGACTTTTAAAAGAGATGCTTGTGTTTGAGCAAAAGATATGAATATTTAGCAACATTTTTAATTGCTTTATGTCTATCCATAGAATGGTGTATATGGCGGAATGGGGAGGTCAGAGACTGTACGGGTTCAAGAGAGATTCAACGAACAATCTGTTGAAAGTCTGGGTAAATGTCTAATTTAATTTATTTTCGTTATTAGCCTCGCGTTTTTTTAAACTGATGATGCTCTGTGTAAAGTTAAATACGCACGAAACTAGTTAATATTCACAACTTGATAGTTATTCAAAAGTTAATCGCTATACACACCAAAAATAAAAACGAACCATATCAATAAACAAACAGTGTATTTTTAAACTATGATCCAAAAACAATAAGCATGTACAAAACATGTCAAGACAGAAGACATTTTAATTTATTGGTAATGCTTCATGGTGGATCTTCAGGTCATTAAATCTTTTCGATTAACTACACTATGCATGAAGATAGCTTGAACAGAACTGCTTGTATTTAAATTTGAATTACTTAAAGGATATGGCCATAGGTACCGGCATTGATAACATTGAAGTTGATGAAAATGGGGATTTATGGATTGGTTGTCATCCAATTACATGGAAGCTTACTGATTTCTGGAATGTTTTCGGTGCAACATGGCCATCACAGGTAGGACAGTTTTTAAAGGAATGACAGTTAAGCATAGTAGCTACATGCAAAGGCATTTACAATGTATCAATAAGTTGTTTTAGAGTGAAAAATAACATTTTATTTTGTGCTAACTAATGATATACTGTGTGATATCAGTGAAATATAGAGTGATGGTATAGATTTAATATCAGTCACAGTAAGGGTGATACAGGTCTGCCGGAACTACTTTTTTATTTAGTGCATATACATAATTTCAATTTTGTTTTAATACTTGGAATAAAATTAAAAGATTTTTTTGAGTAGATATGGAATATATCTCAACTCAAAGTGCAATTTTCAAATTTTAACTGGTGCTTCGCTCTCGTGAAAATTTTACAATGGAATCACTTCTCGGTGAGATATATTCCCATTCCATCAAAACAAACGAATATCCTCTATGTATCATATATATATCGTGTGTTGTATACGATCAAAATAACTCAACAAAGTACCACTTTGCGCTAAGAATTCCTTCTTGTGCTATTGATGAAATCTTTAACTGATCGAAACATCTTTTAAAAAGTGTTATTGTCTTACAGGTCTTCTTTTCCTCTAAGCAACCAAAAACACAAGAAAACGATTTTAAGATCACTAGTGTTTTTAAATTTTAAAATCTAAATATAAAGTTTTGGAGAACAATGTGAACAATTCTAATGCCAAATGAAAATATTATGTAATTGAAATGCATAGCCGTTGTGTTTCTGTGTATGATTCGTTACCAAACACTTCGTTTCTTTTAAGAAGGTACACGTACATGTATAAAAGTAAACCCCATTATGATCATTTCAGGTGATAAGAGTCAAGATTCGAGACCATGCTGTTGATGACATTGAGGAAATATATGCAGACAATGGACAAGAATGTTCCGGTTCTACCGTCGCTAGTTACCAACGCGGTAAACTCGTTGTTGGCACAGCCTTCAGACAAACTGTTGTTTGTGATGTTAAATATCTTACAAAGTGATAAATGTCAAAACAGAACAACTCAAACAAAATCATTATAACTGACTTTGCACAGTGCATTGTTCTTATAGTATGCTAGATATATTGTATTTAAAATGAAAAGAGAATGTTGAAAACATATGAAACGTCACTTTATGTCGTTTTTTCTTTATCGCAAAACCCCTTACTGACATTATATTAAGATGTTATAACAAATTTAAAATAAACAGCCATTTCGTATTAATGCGTAGGTGCACATATTGTTTTGTGTGTTTTCAAAGTAAGCATACAATTTGTCTTATAGTGTTGCACTCTTGGAGGGGTTGGATGGCTATTACGTGCATGTATCTGACTAAATGCTAAATGGACAATCAACTATACGTTTAAATTGAAAATAATGCCAACTTGAATCTATTCAGACCATGGTTCCAACAAGAATGATACAGCAACTAGTCAAACTGTATAATGGTGATTTATTGAACATCAAAGCACCAGATAATGTTACAGTACAAAATGCAGTTCATATATTTCATAGCAAGTTATCGTTAAGTATTTCGCACCTAATATTTTACAGTTGTACTTGAAATTTATAAACGTTAGGCAAAATCACATTGAATAAAATATCATGACTTGACTTGACTGTTACCTAAATCGACTGTTACATGGATTGAATGAGACACGTCTAGTATAACGCAGAATTATATGGTTTGTATTTCTCACAATATTTATTCAGTGCACTGATTTCAATAGCATTAATGTAAAATCAAGAAATTTGTAAAAGTAGTAACCTAAAAACTGTAAAAATCTGTAAAACTTCATCATAAATGGTTAAGGCTAGATAAAATGTATTACTTTCAAATAATTCGGAATTTATAGTAACACAAGCGTTTATAGCTCTACTATAGACTTTTTAACTGAAGATTATAGCCCTTTTATACCCAAGAGAATAGAGTGCTAATTAAATCAGGGCACAGTGACCATAAAATAAGGACACGGAGTTAGGAATGTCCAATATGTTGTTCACAAAAGCCAATGCCAAGAAATTCTGATAAAAATAAGGAATTCTGAGCACTGTGACCTCAAGTTCAGGTAACACACTTGTCCCATCAATAACTGGAAGTTTAATTAATAAGATAAATTCTAGACCTAGGAAATATTTTGTACAACAGGAACAATAAGGTTTATAATATAAAGAAAGGTAAAACATAATGCACTATGTTGACTTTCCAGATAGTTTGAAGAAGAAAACATTTCTGCAAGCACTTGCTGGGTGACAGTTAAAGCAATATGAACAATCCCATAGTGCACTGCAATTAAACATAAGGTAGCATTTACTGTTGTCACAATTAATTACTAAAGTGGCAAAGATAAAGTTTAAACTATGAGTAGGGAAGATCAAAACAGCTATCCTAAACTTGTCAGATATAATCAAAACACAGTGATTATCATTTGTCTTAGACATTGCATAAATAAAAGCATAATACCAAACTACTGAATCATGAAAACTGATGACATTACAACTGTCAAAAACTTCAACAAGGAAGTTACTAACAAAACAACTTCATTTTTAACATCAAATTAGCTGAAAAGTCACTCAATTGTTTTAAAAGAGACATAGCCAACTTGTTACAATATTACGACATGAAATTAAGAACAAATATCTAGTACATAACGTTTCTGCAACTTTGTTTTGGTCCGTTTTAAATGGTCGTTGTTCCAATTATATAAAATTGCCTTTCACATATATTGAAAGTGATCACAAATAAAATATCTTGCCACAAGTAAAGAAGGTGTGTTTCTTTAACTCTAGAAAATTTGCTATCTCAGAAATAGAATAAACTCGTGAATTTATTCTTTTACATTCAAATCTCCTACAAAATTGATGTGTGATCACAGAAAAGAAGGGCAAATAAGGCCAATTAAGAGGTTATTCACTGGTACCGGTTGGCCATAAGACCGAGACCAAAAGAACATGTTTCAGGTGGTAGATAGTGAAAGATAAAGTGTCTCGGTTTTAGCCACATTCGTGTTTCTTTCACACACCTGATTTATAAAATAAATGCCGATAGGATCTTGGTTTAATAATCTCTTCCGAAAGACCATTACTTATGTTAGTGATGGAGCGAGGGTTTAAACCAGCGACCTCCAGAATGCGTACTAGACCGGCGCGTTACCGCTAGACCACAATTCATCCCCGTAATTTAAAAAAATCATCACGGATCTTATATTGATAGCTTACGAGGATTGTTCAAATATGAATGCATGTAGAACGTTATCTCGCTCAATAATGCGAAAATCAGGAGGAAATCATAATTATTGGGTAGATAAACAAGTTAGCTTTACATTGATACCACACCCATTAAAATCCGTTCACTTTAGCTGTGTCTATCGCTCGCTAAACATTACCTACTCGTGTATACTAATACAAAAATGGTTGGAAGAAGGTCAGCGTACGCCGTTGAAATACGGTCCTATATTAGAATCGTTGTATTCTTGGTATAGGGTATAAATACATTTTTGATGAAATATGTTCGGTTTAAGGGCATAATGAAATGTTTTTTTCGACAGTTATTCGTTGGTTTAAGAAATTCAAATTTAGGTTAGTTTCAACAGAAGATGCACCACATGGCCGTCGGCCGAAAACAGCAACGTCTGCCAAGATGGTTGCTAGAGTGAAAGAAATAGTTGCTACTGATGCAAGATACACCGCTAGGCAAATAGCTAGTATGGTTGGCATCTCATTAGGAGCAGCTCATGCAATTCTGAAACGTAATTTGAAAATGAGAAAGATCTGTGCTAGATGGATTCCCCATCTGTTGACAGATAAACAGAAAAAGGCACGCGTGCAATGCGCGAAAATGTTGCTAAACAGTTTCCAAATTACAATGCACGGTCTTTCGCAAATTGTCGTCACTGGTGACGAGACATGGGTTCACTTTTTTGAGCCCAAACGAAAGATTTAGAACAAAATATGGGCAACAAATCAGGGTCCTGCCATTCAGGTTGCTGTATCTAAAGGCAAATCAGTAAATGCGAAGTTTTACAAGACTTAAGTTCTTCGAAAATTGAGGAAATATTTCAAAAATCGAAGACCTGCAACTGGTTTGGCCAATGTCAGATTGCTACATGACAATGCGTCATCGCACAAGGCTTCTATTGTACAAGACTTTCTGAAGCAAGAAAAGGTTGTTGTGCTCCCTCACCCTCCGTATTTTCCTGACCTTGCCCCGTGTGACTTCTTTTCGTTCTCAAGGCTCAAAAAATACCTTTCTGGTCGAAAATTTGTCCAGCCCAATCACCTCGGTTCTGCAATATTCCACTGTCTTCATAGTATACCTAGAAAAGACTATAAAATGCCTTCAAGGATTGGATTAGAAGACTGAAACTTTGCATATCTGTTGGAGGTGAATACTTCGAGAGGACAAAATAACATTTTCATTGAAATCAATCAAGGATACGTTTGTATGTGCTTAGATGCATTCATATTTGAACATTCCTCGTAATAAGGAAAACCTTTCATGATGTGTTTCTGTGAAACAGATGAAAATTAGTTTCTTATCGTTATATAATCCAGTTCAGCTCTTACAAATTGCACCAACCGATCATTTTCTGATTTTGATCTATTAAAGCGCGTGGACATGTTACACATGATAGTTATAGCACACTCACTTATCACATTGTATTCACGAATGTCAACTATCCCAAACTTGCTTAAGACAAAATGATTTGTAATACTATTGACAAATCTTCTTAGTTCATTTTTGTTTGCACAGCGAAAATCTCATTTTGTCCTGATATAAATTGTGTCAAAGCGTTGTTGATCAGTAAGTTCCTTTATCTTAACCAGTAGATGCTGCTCCGATACGCCATAGTATCCCACGACACCCTTTGATAATTCATAATATGAGGCAAGTTTATTTTTAATTTCTCATGAAACGATGCACATTAACAAGGCAACAGACAATTTATCAGACGAAATTGTACCCCAATATTCGACTGAAAATTACAGGGAGAAAATCAGTGTGACAAAAATGAATATGATTAAATTGAAGAGGACAATTGTAGGTGTTACGTTAGATAAACAACTGGTCAAAATAACCGAGATTCTATATCGTTCAAACAGGTTAATAAGAAGAACAAAAACAATTTGTTAAAACAACAAGTGAGAGAAGCATTCGAAACAAAGGAAATGCAATAAGTCTAAAAGCAAACGTACGCAATGAAAAACACATGATATCAGGAATCAGTTCTAAGAGACTAGCTCCTCTAAGCATAATTCTTACATCAGCGGCCACATGCATGAAATGTTCTTATAAAAAAAACTACATGCCAGTGTATATGTTTCTCGTCTTTTTCACGACAGAAGAGGACCTTATGCACCCACTTCGTTCTTTGTATTGGACCAAGGAAATAGTGCCATGGAGTTTTTATTTCGATTCATATCAAACGTGATTACTGGCTGACTGATGAAAGCATTCGTCACTTTCATTAACTGCAAATTGCTTGTACGTTTTTGTAAGTATTTAAAAGATACATGGACGACTTACGTTCTAGAGTAATGAGAGACAAATTTTAGCTGCATGCAAATGTATTTCATAAATGTTAATTGTAATCATTATTAATATGAATGCAATTTTTCAACACGAGACATATGCATTTTCAAATGCACCTTAAGTAAACGGGCAGAAGATATATAATTTGCTTACAATACAGTTGCATGAAATATAAAATAAAAAATTAATCACAGATACTGCGTTTTAAAAATTAATTTTATCAAGTGTACGTGCATTTGGTCGATATGGCTGCTATTTTGTTCATGGAATTCTGGAAACGGAATGTGTACGGGTGAACAAACGGGCAGCATAATGTTTATGAATAAACAGGGTAGTAAGTGTTTATATGTATGTTTACAGAAGAATCGTCACTTTGTGACAGATTTAGGTTATCCCTAGATATGGGCGATAAAACATTACCAGTTCTGATAAATATTTATTTCAAATTTTTTATGAAGAATATCTGAGGTAAAGACGTTCATCGTCTTGCATCATGCCAATTAGAACATGTCAGCATGGTATGAAAAGGTGATCCTTGATCTGTTATACCGTGCAAAATGTCAACATGTTCAGATCAGATTTGAACTCGCTTGATCTCAAATAAGACGTACATTTTTAGATCAAGATTACAAATGATTAAAAATATGTCATCTAGTTTGTCCTTAAAGGAGAGTGGTTAATTAAGTCTAAGCAAGCATACACGAAAACGAACTTTTATGAAATATTAAAATTAAAAAAGGGTTATTATACAAAAAAGAAATTAAAAACATGCGGACTAAGTTACACTAATTATTGAAGTAAACAAGTTTTGTTTAATTATCGTTTATAACTTGTGTTTCTTCAGAGAAAACGTTATTCATTTTTGTACGAGCAAAGTGAATAAGAAAGCAATGATATATGTATCACTTACTAAATACTCCTTATTTGTGACAAAGTGCTGATTTTTCATCTTGAAAACGTATAAATTATACAAACTTGATTTGATTTAAAAAACTTAAAATTACCGGCTTGTAGAGATTGTGTCGTAAAACCTTTCCTCATTTGACTGTATAATTTAAATTGCGAGCAACAATAACCCATAAATTTCAATAAAAATACAGTTGCATTACATTTTTGTATTGCAAAGACTTTTTACTATGCCCGGTATGGAAAAAAGATAATTTTACTACATTCTTTCAAGGTCTTTTCTGCTGTCAATGTACATCCCAATGAACGTTAATATTGGGTTATTATTCATACGGATCATGTCCTCATTATCTTTTTTATTTTAATCAGAAAACTCTTTCTGATGTATCAGCAATTTTGTATTAGAGTTAATTCGTCATAGATTTGGGATGGAGCACATACATGTACAAGGTTCAGATAAACATTTATATCAATGTATCAACAGTTATTTATAAACAGGAATGTTTCCAGCTTGGAACTTTCAATATAGATCAAACCAGACACTTAATACAGATGGGCGCTGCCTAGTTTTCACAAAACCACACCAATCTACAAACTTGTACGAGGGTTTTTTCTGTGTCTGTTTCTAAGAGTATGGTAAAATAGACTCTTCAAACTGTGATTGAATAAATCATAATAGTAATTTATAAGGTAGTGTTGTTTTAATGTGAGTTTTATAAACTTATAGACGAACGCTTTCAATAATATGGTTTTATCAACCTTAGACAAATAAACAGAATAAAATATGGTGATATTAACTAATGATGTTATCTAATGCTTTCTTTCACTTATGTGCTGATTTTAGCAAAGATTAAGTTATGATGAACTACCTTTAAATCTGCACGATATCTCTTTCACTTAAATTCTAAACCCTATTTTACATAAGGATTGTTTGGAAGTCATCTTCGATGACCGATGAATCTGAAAAACAACTACATGTAAAACGCATTTTATAAGAGTGATTATGAATTTTATCAAACCGTCTCTTCTGGTTTCTAAACAACAATGTTATACACAGGAATCATTTTTCGAGTCGAAACAGTGTTACATTTTTGTCACATTTTTGTCACAATGTACTAAATGAATCAAATAGTGAACTGAATCCTGACCATTGATTAAATGGTAGCTTTAGTTTCTTTCTCGTCCGATTAAAAATATATTTACTTCAAAAAATTCTAGGGAGTTATCTTTTTCCTGTGCTTAGATGTTATTCAAGAATACAGAATCATGTCAAATAACTCAGAGGTAAACAGTGTTTTATTGGAAAACCGTGATAAATCATTTCAAGACATTAAACATAGCGTTTATTTCGAAAATAGTCGTGTTTCTCCTTATACATTTGGGGTGTTATATATTTCCTTTCCTCACATTTAATTCACGAAAACAAAATCATATCATGAGATCTACCACCCAAAGAATACTATATGGTAAATCAATGCAAGAAGTATACGATGTCAATTTAACAGATTACTCGGTTAAAATGTTGTCTACAGTTTTGACTGTTATTTTATTTGGATTTAGTTTTAATTATTTTCTTAATTACCGGTAACTATTTCCTTTTTTTATATGTTAACTCAAAGAACATGAAATTAGTCCAGGCAGTTCGAGATTTATTTACTGTAAGAATAATTTCATAATTGAGTTGTTAGTTTTTAGATTAGTAACGGATGCTAAACAGTGCCGTAGCCACACTGAGGCTCATTGAGGCCGCTGCCTCTGTTAAAAGTTGCCGAGCGACAGAAAGGGAAGAAGAAATATGAGGAACCAAATGCAACAAAATAATTAAGATTTGACTTCTGAGTTCGAGAAAGACAGCAATGTTACGTTTAATTATGCAAAATTCTGCTTTCTTGGTACATATGTATGTATGGGTTAATGTGAAATACGTATATGTATATTATTGGTCAATTTGTGGTTGTTTTTAACTCTGAATATGATTATGTAAACATGTATACTGATGTTTTAGGATGTATCAGAGACATCTATATGTATTCATTCAGATGAACCCCCCTGTATGACAATATATTTTCAAATTCAAATGTATGTTTTATCTTTGCCCCAACCGTATAAATCTAGAACCCAATTAACAGACTCGCTGTCTGATATGACCATACCTTAGGCGTAAATCGATTACGATCGCCTTCACTGCGTGTGATTAAACATCGGTTTATCACGGAACCTTACAGATATTAACGAGAGTCGATTTTTGATATCTTATCTGATGATCAAAATTCCTGGGTATGGAGGTATATGTATAACATGGCCAACGTGTCGTCAATGACGCACTAGAGAAGTCCTAGACTGCCTCGGTTCAAATATCCCTCTGGCTTCGGTACTGCATAAGGTGTATCATTCAATAATGTCAGTCGCTAGATATTCATTTCAGAGACTTTTAAAGAAATATACATGACATTAGTTTTTAAAATTAAGTAAACTATTGAACGCTTGTGTGACATGTATGATATATACTTCCTCTATGGGTTATACAAGTCACTTATATGTTTACGAGCTTTTTCGTAGAAAGTCGGTTAATATTGTAATCTCTACATTGACTAGACGTAGCATCATTTCATTTTCAGAGACTGGTTGGCCTGGGACCAAGATCTGGTTTTTAATATCAAGCCCGGCTCTTGCAAAATTGTCGTCGAAGGTTTGGAACTTTTTTTCTGTACACTGTATATACTTTTTATACAACCGAACATTTGATCACGGTAAAGGGTTAGTCTATATAAAAGTATCACGAAATTTTAAGCATACATTAATGTTCATTTAGTTGTTTATTAATTTCAGAAGGTGGATCCGAGGATGTTACACATATAGGAAATGGGATCGTTCTAATGTCTACGGTGATGTAGCATTTTTTACTTTTATACATTTGTATAAACATTGAAATTATGAACTAGCACATATTGATGGGAACACGGTCTATGAAATACAATGTAGGTGCTGGTGTTCATTTATTTAACAGGCAAACACATATATTTAGAAGTTAACAAAGTTAAAACTCCAGATAGAATAAACACATAACATAGTATGATAACTCCCTTTAACTAATTAAGCATCTTTGCAGCTTAAGGAAGGTGAAGAGGTCCAATGCAACTTTGGTTTGTATTGTCTATGGGCAATACATATACATGACACTGGTTGTAATAAACATAACAATGGATTTAACACATTACATACTTCGACGAAAGTCTCGACGAAAATCAGCATTCACTGTTTTTACTTTTACTCTATTCACCTTTTGTACAAACAGGGTTTCCAATTCTTTGGACCACCCGGAAAGGTAACAGCTGTGGACCTGAAGAATGGGAACAAGGTTATGCATCCAAATATGACAAATATACCAAGCCGTTCAGACTTTCTGTCCGCTCCGCATGGTATTACTACGTGGCGGGATCCGGATACAGGTTCTCATCTCTTGAAGTTTCATCTGAGTTCAATCCTGTATCGATGCGTGTTTATTTATTTAATATTTAATACTTGTTTTACAGTTTCTCAATGAAAGGTACACACGTTTTGGTGACCAATGTTGCTATTTAGAAAAAAGGGAAAACGATTAGAATTTATAACAGAAACATTTGTAAATTTAAACATTATTGTTTTATTTGTTAACGACTGCAATAAAAAAGTGAAAAAGATGAAATACATGTTAGGGTTTCATAGGTAAAAAACTTAAAAGCTGTGCGCCCTTAGATTTTAGTGACAAGTATAAGGTTCTCGAACTGTCTGAAATTAACATACTTTAGAACAAATCATCAAATAAAAAGGTTTCAGTATAAATTTCTGTGAAGCTTTGTGTACTTTTTAAATAATGTGTTATCAAATGTATGCTTTTGAAATCCTAAAATATCCATATTGTGTAGCGAAATCGCCGAACCTAATCCACCAACAATTTCGATTGTTGTTTTGATTTTCACTTGTGTTGTTAGTATATATACGAATTAATTTTAGTTCCTAGCTGATTGAATCTCCCTCGTTGCTATCACCCTTGCGAGAGAAAGGCAGCAAACTTTTCATCGCTGCAACCTTTTCACAGCTTGGCGGACTAAGGCAAGTGCAAAAGAACACAGCTCATTCTCTGACTGGGATTCAAACCTATGGCCTTTCTATCCTTAGGCAAACGCCTTAGTCAATCACGAAATTCATATGATTGAAATATTCTTTGCGATTCGTTGTTTAACTTTTTGCACAAATTTCAGATCAGCTATTTTTGTATGTGATAACTCATCCAGTGCCAGAGGATCGGATAGAGGTGTTCGAGGTTCTCGAATCTTTGACATTGAAGTATATCCGGACAATAACGGATCAAAAGTTTGATTTGTACGTCAATGTATTCCTGATATTGAACTAAAGAATTATTGTATCGGTCTATGTTGACCAGAAAAGAAAAATATACACTAGATATATTTTTTTTCTCCTCTACTTTTATAACTACTTTTCAATAATATTAGCAATTTTGTAGCTGAAAGAGATACGGTCTTAAATTATATGCATTTTCAATTGACCTAAGCGATAAAAAAGGAATCTTCCTCAAACCTGAAAGATTCAGCCCAAACAGCAATGTTAACTGGTAAAATTATGTATTTAAGTGTCTTTCAAATTTCTGTTTCGAATTTAATTCATTTTTAGTTAACCCACGTTAATAAAGTGCAGTTTTGGATGCTATCAAGCACTATATACTTAGCGTTATAAATAAATGTACATTGGTAAATTCACGTGTGAAGCTACCAAACTCCTACGCAAGGTGTGCCACAAGGGGATTTTATTTAATAAATGTGAAGTTTTGATTTACCGCTCAAAATAGTATTAAGCGGGTTTTCTCGTAGAAATGGCATTGAAATCAAATAAAGTATGCAAGGAAAGGGATTCGATCGGTTCCTGCTATTACCCCGTTGTCCGTCTAGTTGGGACAACCAAGTCCTCCAAAGCATTCGTACTAGGTTTTAATTTTCTTTTTATATAAATATTTCTATTTTTATTATCTCCCTTAAACAGTATGAATGACATGTTAGCTGTAGGAAAAGACAAATTCTACATCACAAAGTTCACCCGTAACAGGGAATTCACCAAGTACAGCGTAGAGATGTTCAGTAGAATGAGATTTGGTGGAATATTTTACTATGATGGACACAAAGCAAGAGAGGTTGCAACTGGCTACTACATGCCAAGTGGAATAAACATCTCGCCGGATAAAAGGTTGCTTTCAAGACTTACAATATATATTGTTGTTCATTTGTTATTTTGTTGAAAACACAATGTTTAAGATGTTCACGTTTAAGATGCTCAATCAAATGTGCCAATCGCACGATGTATGTGCATGTATCCAAATAAGAGCATATGTATTTAAAATGAATCCCTGGAAGTCAGACTAAACCAGTTATGTCAGTTTACTCATGCTTTTATTTGGTTTCACTCTTTGACGGTGCCTTTAAAAGGAGATATTTGTTTGTAGGTGTTTGTAGGCAAAAGACATGAACTGTTAAGAACATTCTATAATTGCTTTATGTGTATTCATAGAATGGTGTATATGGCGGAATGGGGAGGACAGAGATTGTACGGGTTCAGACGAGATTCAAAGAACAATCTTGAAAAAGTCTGGGTAAATGTCAAACTTATTTTCGTTACTAGCCTCGCGTTTGCTTAAGCGCACGAAACAGGTAACGATGATCGAAGTATGATTATGCCAAAAGATAATTTCAATGTACACCAAAAATAAAAATGAAAAAGCAAACAATACTGTAACATAAAAAACATATTCAAAAACAATAAGCATGTACAAAACATGTCAATTACAGAAGAAAAGGATTGATCATGCTTACTGGTGGAATATATTTAATAAACTACTGAAGATAGCTTGTACTTGCCTATTTTTTATTAAATATTTATTTACTTCAAGGATATGGCCATGGGTACCGGCATTGATAACATCGAAGTTGATGAAAACGGGGATCTTTGGATAGGTTGTCATCCAATTACATGGAAGGTTGTTGATATCTGGAATTTCTTCGGTGCAACATTGCCATCACAGGTAGGAAAGTTTTAAAGAAGTGACAGATAAGCATATTAGCTGCATGTGGGACATTTACAATGTATCAATATGATGTTATAGAATGAAAAAGTACGTTCCATCACATTTATATGCTCGTGCT
>JAFMSR010002669.1:0-21786 GCA_022818135.1 Saxidomus purpurata | reverse complement strand
TGCTAAGCGTATAGCAGGAAGTGGACTTAATTTGTCACACTTGATTCTAGCAATTAAACGGAGTGGTCCGAGTGGCATAGAAGATCGTTTTTCAGAGTTGTCCATCAGCGAAAAAAGTCCTTGTGACTAAGTCACAAAAAATTATTCATGCTGTTTCCAAGTTTTTAGATGAATTTAATCATTGATAGTGATCAATGAATTTTTAGCTCGACTATTCGAAGAATAAGGAGGCTATTGCACTCGCCCCGGCGTCGGCGTCTGCGTTTGTTAAAGTTTTTTATAAAGTCAAATATCTTGAATACTATCAAACGTATTGACTTGAAACTGAAAGTATGTGTTTACCATCAACATCTACACCTGAGGAAACAATCCCCATAACTCTGTTTTGATTTTTGACAGATTTATGCCCCTTTTTAACTTAGAATTTTTGGTTAAAGTTTTTTATAAATTCAAATATCTTGAATACTATCAAAGGTATTGACTTGAAACTCAAAGTATGTGTCTACCATCAACATCTACACCTGAGGAAACAATTCCCATAACTCTGTTTTGATTTTTGACAGATTTATGCCCCTTTTTAACTTAGAATTTTTGGTAAAAGTTTTTTGTAAATTCAAATATCTTTAATACTATCAAAGGTATTGACTTGAAACTCAAAGTATGTGTCTACCATCAACATCTACACCTGAGGAAACAATTCCCATAACTCTGTTTTGATTTTTGACAGATTTATGCCCCTTTTTAACTTAGAATTTTTGGTAAAAGTTTTTTGTAAATTCAAATATCTTGAATACTATATAAGGTATTGACTTGAAACTCAAAATATATGTTTACCATCAACATCTACACCTGAGGAAACAATCCCCATAACTCTGTTTAGATTTTTGACAGATTTATATCCCTTTTTAACTTAGAATTTTTGGTAAAAGATTTTATAAAGTCAAATATCTTGAATACTATCAAAAGTATTGACTTGAAACTCAAAGTATGTGTCAACCATCAACATCTACACCTGAGGAAACAATTCCCATAACTCTGTTTTGATTTTTGATAGATTTGTGTCCCTTTTTAACTTTGAATTTTTTGTTAAAGATAGAATACTATCGAACGTATTGACTTGAAACTTAAAATGTATGTTTACTGTCAACATCTTCACCAATGTTTTTGATTTTTAACATATTTATGACCTTTTTAACTTAGAATTTTGTCACAGTTTTTACCATACTAATATGGAAATACTCAAAATGGCTTTCTTTTGAAATGTCATAGAATAATTATGCAGCATGTAGCGGTCATGCTTTTTAGCTCACCTGAGCTGGCTCAGGGTGAGCTATTAGGATCGATGAATGTCCGTCGTCCGTCGGACGTCGTCCGTCCACATTTAGTTCGTTAACGCTCTAGTGGTCACATTTTTTCCTCAATTGTCACGAAACTTGGTCAGGATGTTTGTCCCAGTAATTACTCGGACGAGTTCGAATATGGGTCATCTCGGATGAAAAACTAGGTCACATGACCCAAAAATAGAAAAATCTTGTTAAGGCTCTAGAGGCTACTGTTTCAGTCCAAATATCCTGGCAATAGTCCCTTTTCACAATCGATTACTTCAATGTAGTTACCGAGTTACTTCCCTTGCCGCGAAATCCAAAACGAGGCTCTGGATGTAAACAAAACCGGTAAACAAAGGAAGACTATTAGAAATCGATACGATATTCAGGTAAATATTAGGATTTATTCTTAAAAATTGCATTAAAAATATGTATATTTGATGTATTTCATGTTGAGGAATGTTAATGACACCATAACGTTGTGTTTATTCATTGTAAAAGTATATTTTTTTCTTGTTTGGTGTCGTTTATGTACATGTAGTAAAAATCTTTTGACACGAAACAACGGGTTGTTACATAGTACGGGTATTTAGTTATATACTTATAATCGTTAATAAATACGATGACACTATAATTACCAAGTCATTTTTTTAAATTTCGATCAATTTAACTTGCATTTTTGCATGAAGAAAATAAAGGTAACCTTACTGTCCTTAGCTTTGTAGATTTAGAAAATGGAAGAAGTTGGTAATCCTACAGATCTTCACTCTTGATTTTTCAGAATGTTGAACAAAGTAAACACAAACATGCTGTGTAAACAACTTTCAGTAAAGAACAATGAATAATAAACATAAATTATACAATAATTGGCTGTTGTTTTAGCAAACTCGCTATTAACCAGTTAACCTGTCACAGGGTGAGAAAAATGTGCAGCCAGACTGGGGCTCGAACCCGGGGCCTTTCGCTTACAGGCTGAATGCTCTACTGACTGAGCTACCGGGCCGCTTATGCGACCCGGGTTCAATCCTGATTCTAGACTACAGTATATGTGAGATAGTTGGTTGTCACATGAATCAGACAGTTTTCTCTCGGTTCTGCAGTTGTTTTTTTTCGCACAGTAAGGCTCATACGCCAAACTTGCATGGTCAGTTCACAAGTGCCCATGAGCATACTTATGTTAGTTGTTGTTTGTATCTTTCTGACTTTAAATAAATATTATTCTTCTTATAAATACATACGAAAACAGCACGGTGATATTCTGCAATTTATTTGAGTTGGATTGAGAAAGCTTTTAGCTTATCAAGTCAGTCTTCAGTCTGCGTCCTCGAAAAAAACAGTAGTGGTGTCATATCAGGAGGAAAGGTCGTGACCCTAGTGGAACTCGAGGATGAGGCAGCGGCAGACACCTTATCCTCTACATTGGCTGAGGTTTAAATGTTCAAGCCCTGCTAGCAATCATGTACATTGGCACTTTCTATGGTAGTGAAACCCAAGAAATAAAGAGTTGACTTTAAAAGTTCTAAATCAATCTTATTTAACTTTCAGAACCTGAAGTATGAGCCAGCCTCAAAAGTCTAACAGCTCTAGAGGAAGACAATGTGCGGTGTATGGGTGTAATAATTTCCAGCTACTCCAAGATGGGTCAAAGTCTGACATTCACCTCTTCTCAGTGCCACAGTCGATTTTGATGGACAAACGTAAAAGGGACAGATGGTGTAATTTAATAAAGCGTCAGCATGGTCGTGATGGATTTGAAATGTCTAAAAACACTCGCATTTGTCATCATCACTTCTTGAGAGAGCAGATTAAAGTATCTCTTGTGAACAAGATATGGACACTTAAACCAGGTGCTGAGCCATGTGTTTTCGACTGGAAAAGACTACAAAATGTAAGAAAAGCACCAACACAGCGGGCGCCTTTAAGTCCTCTCAGCATGAAGCCAAACAACTTCGCAGACCCTGAAAGCCAGTTTGAAGATGAGAATCTGCCAGATTTTGAGAAAGAAACGGTACTAAATATACTTAAACAACACTGCATACAAGTAAAATACAGTAAACTCTGTAAAACGATATAGCGAAAATCTGGATATAAGGAACAAATTATCCCTGCTATATTTTATCTAATAAATAACATATTTCAGATATAAAGAACTAATGTAATTGATCCCAAAAAGTTCGTTTTAAACAGGGTGTACTGTATGTATTGTGCGTGCGTGTAAGACTAAATACATGAGAGTAATTTCCAAATATTTGAATATATGATAAAAGCACGATTCACCAAAAACTTCATTGGAGCTGTATCATTTGACACCAGAGCTCATGCTAGATTTATGTCTCTTAAATGCCGTACATTTATCCGATTATATTCTCGAAACTTAGATTATGTGTTCGAGTTTGGCATCAGTTATATTGTATGTATAGTACTAACTTTCAATCCTACATAAATATAGGACAAAACTCTTACTTAAAAAGAAATACCATATGCTTGATATAGTATTCATTAAAAAAAATAAAGCATGATGTATAGCAGCTTAAGTTCAAGAAATGAAAGTAGATTTGAAGTAAAAAAAAGTCTGACTTGAGAAGCTAATGCTGTGATTTTGTTTTTCAGGTTACATGCCAGTATACACAGACAGATGTTATTACATCAGAAATGGGCACACAGACCTCATGGGATGATATATATCCAAGTCATCATGCAGATGAACATTGTTACAGCTCTTGTAAAGTTGACATAGCTTCTAATGACTTCAGTTTTAATGAAAATTTAAGGTCTCAAATTGTTAAATTGGAGCAAGATCTTGAGAAGGCGAAATCGAAAATTTCAGAACTTCAAGAATTGATTGAATACTTTGAAGGGAACAGATTCAGTATTGAAAAAATTAAAGATGACAAAGATGCTATGTCTTTTTATACTGGTTTTCAAAATTACGGTGTTTTTAATGCAGTGTTTGTATACCTTCAAAATAAGGCAGCCCGTCTCCAGTACTGGAGAGGACAAAATGAACAGACAGACAATAAACAATATCAGACACAGGGGGGTAAACCAGGTAAAAAGAGAAAACTTTCATTAAAAGACGAGTTCTTCATGGTCGTACTTAGACTGAAAGTAGGTTTATTTGTGAAAGACATCGCTGATAGGTTTGAAATATCAGTCTCTCATTTTTCTAAGATTTTCACCACTTGGATAAACTTTCTTCACAAGGAGCTGCCATTAATGTTCCCATTTCCGTCACAAGAAAGGATCCGAAGAAATATGCCGCAATCATTTAATCAGTATTCCACAACAAGAATTATTTTAGACTGTACAGAGGTGTTTGTAGAGATCCCAAGTTCAATGACAACACAGTCCCAAACTTGGTCAAACTACAAACACCACAACACTTTCAAAGTGTTAGTTGGTGTATCACCAAATGGAACAGTGACATTTGTGTCAGATTTGTGGGGAGGTAGAGTCTCGGATAAAGAAATCACCAAACGCAGTGGAGTGCTGGACCTACTTGATGTTGGCGACAATATTATGGCAGATAAGGGTTTCAATATTGATGACATTCTGCCGAAAGGGGTTTCACTGAATAGACCCCCATTCAAACTGAACAAACAATTATCCTCTGCCGAAGTTGAAGAAACAATGAAAATTGCTACAGTCCGTATTCATGTTGAGAGAGAGATAGGCCGTATAAAGAATTACCATATACTGGATGGTGTCTTACCGTTGAGTCTATCTCATATTGCTGGTCAAATATTTAGAGTAATAGCATATTTGACTAACTTTCTCCCTCCGCTAGTAGAAGCAGACAACTCAAATACAAATCAAAGTGATGCTGGTGATTTAGCATAATAACAGATACATGTATTGACTATTGAAATATTTGTCATATTTACTGCATCTGTTAGTCTTAACAGGTTTTTAACCGTTATGCATATATACAGCTAAGAAGAGTTTAAACAATAATGTTATCTGTATCGGGCATAATAGTTAACTATTCATATGTAAATATCAATGTGCAGTCTGTCAGTATACATAATGGGTGACTTATGTAAATATTATCAAGGTTCACAGACTTGATTAATTTATTGTATCTTGTTCATCACTGATGTTATCTGATAATATCACAAGGAAGACCATGGACAGACTATATAGTATATAACAATGTAGACTATGATGTTTCCTGTTTGACTCTTGAAATATTTATCATATTTACTGCATCTGTTAGTCTTAACAGGTTTTTAACCGTTATGCATATATACCGCTAAGAAGAGTTTAAACAATAATGTAATCTGTATCGGGCATAATAGTTAACTATTCATATGTAACTATCAATGTGCAGTCTGTCGGTATACATAATGGGTGACTTATGTAAATATTATCAAGGTTCACAGACCTGATTAATTTATTGTATCTTGTTCATCACTGATGTTATCTGATAATATCACAAGGAAGACCATGAACAGACTATATAGTATATAACAATGTAGACTATGATGTTTCCTGTTAACTTTGTAATGGGAACTTGACAAATATCAAATGTATAGTACTTAATTTATTGTTTATTGGTGTTGTCTTTGAAAATTCAGTATCTGATAATTTTGAAGTGTAGACTGTGATCAAATAAATATACTTATCAGCCAATTTTCTATGAATATTTGTGGTTAGTAACATAAACTCCTTTTCGGTCCGTATAAAATGTCTGATTGTGTTTTAAAGTGTCACCTCTGAAAAAACTACTCAAATGGATCATAGTCTACACTGGTAACAAAACAACCATGAGATTGGTTTGAACTGAGTTTTATGTTGCAAAGAATTTTCACTCACATATATACCTATATTAATTAATTATGGTTGTGGTTGTAATTTGGAAAATAAATTTCTTTTCTGTACAATTCGTTCCATTTTGTAATCATCAACTAAAAAGTCAATGTTGAAATATACTGACAAGCCACGTCTCTTACTGAGTGACAGTTGGCAGTTTCTTGCAGATATATGAGATGGTTCTGTACTTGTTTTAGCAAGGAATTATTGTCTGTCACAATGGTTATGCAAACTGGCTCTTTGTTATCATGACTGAAATATTGTTGAACAGGGCATGGTTGTTAACTATATTGATAAATAGTCACAAGTTCGAGCTCTTTGGCCGACTGAGACTTGAGTAGTTTCTTGCGGATGATAGGGTTCTAGTACTGGTTTTTAAATGGAACAATGGTAAAGCAAACTGCCTCTTTGTGAATATAACTGAAATGCTGTTGAATGGGGGTTGGTTTACCACATAGAGAAGCATATATATATATATATGCTAATAATAATTAAAAACCCAACTTGTCGGGCTTCAAAATATTAAAAAAATGACAGAAGAGAAAGAAATTTTGTCTGATAAATTTATACACCACGCACACTGTAATAGTTGAATAACAGTACATTCATCGTAACATTTATATACACATAATATTGTACAGTAACAGTAGCTGTCTCAATAAAACTCATATATTCAACATACATGTTATGCAAACATTTTCAAGTTTTTCATCCGAGTATTTCAACTCTTTCCATTGCTCAGGACTGATCAAAGATGGCGCTCTTTCAAACCGCCTGGTCAATAATTCTCATATTTAACATACATGTTATGCAAACAATTCAGTCATTTTCAAGTTCTTCATCCGAGTATTTCAACTCTTTCCATTGCTCGGGACTGATCAAAGATAGCCCTCTTTCAAACCGCCTGGTCAAAAGCTCTGGCACAAAAACCCATGTATAGAACAAATCTAGAACTGGTAGATACTCCGAATACCATTGTTTTTCATCAAACAAAATGCGTTCACAGAATATTTCCTGCTCTTCCCCAAACCACACAACAAAGTCAATCCATTTCAATCCAGTACAAAACATTTGACCTTGCACCTGTGCATAGTAATTATGGTTTCTTTTAAGAGATATTTGTCCATGTAAGTTCTGCAAATAAAATTTTTTGTCTAAACTAGCATTAAGTGCAGAGTTTCCCTTCTGACTGACCGGGCATTTACACTCAAGTCCACCATATTGATCTTCCACAGATTTGTCGGTTACTCTTCCATCTAAACTAGCACCTAACCCGGGCCTTTCCTTCGACAGGATCAGTCCAACATCTGTCACTTCTACAGGTGTGCCTAATTTTTCTTTCATGTTTTTGTATGCCTGAACTGCATTTTTTTCATTGTCTTTTCCATACTGTATAGAGTAGCTATTGATGTTAGTGTATAGTAGTTGCTTTATTGCACTTTCAGGATTTCGACATTTAAACACTTTACCAAAGTTGGATGCTGTTATTTTATGGTTGTGCCACTCTAGCCATTCACCACTATTGGCCTGATTTCTGGTGCTTTGCTCAACATCAGATATTTGTTCCTCACTAATTTGCTCATTACTTATCACTGTTTTCACATAAGAGTTAATAAATTGCTCATCAATATTTTCCTGATCATTAATATTGGTGTTTATTTCTATCACACACTTTGCCTGTACACTTGTCAAATCCGTATCTTCCGTTGGCAAAGAAGATTCTTCAGTCTCTCTGAATGAGGCATTGATTGAAATATCCAGCCCTAAGCACTCACCATCAATAGTATCATAGTATTCAACATTTGGAATGGACATTGACTCTGGGTCATCGTGGTAAAGGAAGAATCCAGAGCTTGAAGCACAATCTTGCAGGGAAGAGTGGAGCTGCTGAAGCGCATATGTGTCCAATACACGGTCTTGTGGGGCACGAGGATCAAAATTGTTCACAGTTGTTTTTTCAATGTTAGATTTACCATAACGAAACTTTCTTATTTTCATCTCGGACAAGGGTTTGGCTTGCACATGTAAATTTCTTGGAACAATCCATTCATTCAACCTAGAAGTACTTGAGACTTTAGCCGGTTTTTCATGATTCCCTTTCGTTGTAAAATCCTCAATAGCAAAAAGAAGGCCACCAACATGATTACATTTGCCGGCTCCACTGATGCCAAGCCTGAAAAATACCAAAGAAAGATACATAAACTAAATGCAGATATATTAAATATACTGTCACATTACTGATTGTGATAACAAATGAGCATAATAGCTAATATCGTATAATGGATATCTTTGATGATATCCTGTTTAACAATAATGTTAAAGCTGCTATCTCTAAGATTTTGGGGCAAAAAACTCTTGAGTCTGACACTGACGTTTCAAAAGAATATTATAATTTATATAAATTCCTTAAATCAATCACTACCACATTCTTTTGACTATCCGGTATAAACAGACAGTCTAGCAATGCTGTTTTTTCACTGGGAACAAGCAGCTTTAACAATTTGACGCTGACACAGAAGTAACGCTTTAAAATATGCAAGATTCTAGTATACATAATAAGACACTTCACTGATGTGACATAAGTTCAAGTCCCAATCTTTTTTGCTTATTGGGTGTGATATTTTTCTACTGTACATTTTGTTTACAACTTCATACCCATTTTAAGGAATGCAATGCAAATGAAGAGGCCACTGGGAATTAGATCAAATCCTTTAAAACAAATTAAATATAAGATACAACAATATTAATTTAAGAAATAATAAATGTGTCCCTGTATTTTATCGTTTAATAAAATACAATCAAAAGTTTGTGGGCATAGTAATTGAATCAGGAGTATGTAGCACGAGTGATTTAATATTTCGCATCCAAACGACTGGCTGTATTTAATTAAGCAATAAAATACAGAGATGCATTTATTATTTTGATTTTAACACGAAATTGCCTTTGAAAAGTAATGTGAACTATGTTCGACGCATAGCATTTACAAGCACGCTATGCGACTGGACGCGACTGGACGCGACTGGACGCGTACATCATTTACTGCATGTGTTGCCCGTGGAAAATGTGATGTATCTCATCATTAGGTCATGTATAGCTTCTTTCCATCTATATCTATTTATTACCCTTCCATAAAATTTGCGGTCTTCTGATTGATCAACGATCCGTAAACATATATTGATATTTACGGGCAAGCCGGTAATATACACTTGACATAACCCTGTTACTGTACCCCATGCTAAACGTGAGCTTGTTCGCCGTGTACACTACGTCACTGTATAAGTCCGTGCTGATTTGTGACGTCATGCAGTGACATTGAGGTATCATAAGGGGATTTGAAGTTCTTCTTACATTCAGACGTAAAATAAATAAAACATAAACGGAATCTTCCAACATTTAAGAAACGGAAGGGTAATAAAATTGTTATTTGGTTTTTTACGTGATATATGGGGATATACCACTTCAAAAACCAAATAACATAATATACGAAACATTGCAGATCGTGGTAGAATAAATGTCGGGTACCTAATATAATGCAACAGATCAACATAAGCAACTTGAGCTATTCCCCAACCTTTTTCACTGGAAAATTAATCATTTTCTGTTGAATTCTGGTATATTCTGTTGGTTTTTTTTTTACATTTCTGCTACAGTAAATGTATACGAATTTATTTCTATACACGGATGTAAACACGATATATTTTTTAATGTTTTCTATGTGACCAAATATATACATACCCGGCTGGACACTCGCATGCTGCAAACTGTACATCATTGTCTTTGAATATCACAACCACCTTGTACTTCTCTTGTTTCATTGAGGCAATAACTTTACACTTGACCCATATAAGTCCATAGCTTTTGGCAATTTCATAGCACGTGATGTGACCTTCTGCAAAGAATTGGTACGATTTCATTTTTTTGTACGAAGCACCTGTCAGTTCACCGGATCCGTATTTGTTAGTACGTTCCACCAAGTATGAAAATAACTTGTCAAATGTAAATTTCGGAAGATCACGTAAATCGTTCGACCACAACCGACCTTTTGTTGTAAGCATTATGTCATCATACGTCGTTTCCTTCCCTTGCATGTTACGAAGAGCACTCAACGGATCAGAATCTTTGTCAACACATGGCGTGTCGTCACAAACTCGGTTTTCATTCTGTTTTCCTTTTGACACAACACTAAAAACACGAGCTACAAGTATGTCCTTATTTCCTACCACTGGCTGTCCATGCTTACGCAAAATATCTTTCAAATCTTTACACGTATATGTCCATAATTTATCAATATTTACATCAAGAACGTTATCTGTGTGTTTATCGGCCATTGTTGTAAAAATCAATACATCCTCAGCCTCGTTTTCGATTTAGGTCAGATAAGGTCTAATCGGATTATCGGGATTGTGAAACTCGACTATTTGTCAGAAAGGTTGTTTGGTTGATTTCTAGCTCAAGTTTTAATATGGGTCACCTGGGGTCAAAAACTAGGTCACACAGCCCAAATATGGAAAAACCTTGTTAACACTCTAGAGGTAACATTTTCAGCCCAAATATCCTGGAAATTTGTCAGAAAGGTTGTTAAGATGATTTCTAGCCCAAGTTCGAATATGGGTCATCTGGGGTCAAAAACTAGGTCACAGCCCAAATATGGAAAAACCTTGTTAACACTCTAGATGTTACATTTTCAGCCCAGATATCCTTGAAATTTGTCAGAAAGGTTGTTTTGATGATTTCTAGTTTTAATAGTGTGTTGTTTATTGAACACCTCATTTGCTAATTTTATTGCAGTATTTTAACACCATAAGATTGATTTGTAATCAGTACACATCTTGGATCTCTCTATGGTAAGGCCAGAGTTTTTATATCTCTTGGTTTATGCGACTGCCTGTCCTATTTTTTGAAAAGGTAGAATAACAATGACATTATGAACTGACATTTTATTTGTATTATTTCCGCTGTTCCGACTTCACAGACTAGTTAATGAAGTGTCAGAATAGTAGGGATATATAATTGAAAGTAATTATTTTAAAGTGTTTATTTTGTTCGAAAATGACGGGTGCAGTAGACTGATGTTCAATATGTGCTCTGTTCAATACAGTAGGAAAAGTCCTTCATACTCAACATTTTAGAAAACTTCCCATAAACCAAGCAATATAAAAACTCTGGCCTAAAATTGGCACTTATAAAGTTTTAAATAGCGATGATGCAATACATGTTCTTGACCCCTAGTTGAACTTCCATGTTAAAGAATGTAGTTGTAATTTTTACATTCACATCTATCACTTTGGAAAGTACCATAAATTGTTAAAAAAATGAACAGCTCACAGTGCAGATCATGATCAGACAGGAAAAAATTGAATAGCTCACAGTGCAGATCATGATCAGACAGCAAAATAATGAATAGCTTACAGTGCAGATCATGATCAGACAGCAAAATAATGAATAGCCAACAGTGCAGATCATGATCAGACAGCAAAATAATGAGGCATAGAGCTTAGATATTCAGCATGTGGCAATAATTGACTCTCTACCAAGATTGTTCAAATCATGACCAGGGGGGGATCTTTTGATTTTACATAAGCTTATTAAGAGGATATCATGAGCCAAAGGTAAAAATTGATCCTTTCTGCTATTAATAACCTTATATTTTTGCCAATGGTAGACAGGTGAGCGATACAGGGCCATCATGGCCCTCTTGTTTAATTCTATACATATCAATTTTGAAAAGTTACAAAATTATTCATGATCAAATATACAAGGTCATGTATTTCTTTGAAATTATCCCCCCCCCCATCCTCCCTCCAGTTGGCTTGCAGAATCCAGAGTAAGGCTTTGAATGCAATGTACATTTACAAAGGTCTTTGAACAAGTTTCATATCTTTGACCTTAATTCTTATAGACAATAACACAATACTCCTGTTCTTAGACAAAAACTTTTTTTACCAACAAGCTTTCGAATAGTCGAGCGTGCTGTCATGTGACAGCTCTTGTTTTTTTTGAGGTCATTCATATCTCGTTCTTTCTTTTTGGAAATCACTTTAATGTACTAAGGTTGGCTCAGCTGTGTTAATTTATAGGTATGAGACGCCTAAATACATTTCCATAGACTTACATTATAAGGGTTTCTTCCGGTGCGACTTCCCAAAATCTCACCGACTGCTGAAATGAACTTTATTTTGTAGATTCATCCTAGTCCCACATAAAAATAACAAAATTTATACATGTGATCCAATACTTTATGCCAGTAATTTGGAGCTCAATGACACCACCCCCAATTTTGTGGCAGTTTTAGTGGTCACCGACCAAATATGTCAGTATTTTCAAATACCAAATATTTTGATTATAATTTATATCTAGATTTTTCTCTTCATATTTCATTTGTGATCTATCATGCAGCGATTATTTCAAACTAATTTTTCTTGTATGCATCCACTTAGTTTCAGCCAATCAGCAATCAAACACATAGTGTAGGTCCGCATGTTCCCTAGACAAAATCAACTGCTTCCGCTTTTCACCGATTTAGGGGTCTCATACCTAAAGACTGAAACGATTGCTTTTGTACGCACTTAGAACTCTTTCAAATAATAAAGTAATAATTGCTGAACCAAAGTATAGCTTTGATTTAATCTGCAGAGCATCACGATGCAGAATATACCTCCATACTGATGACCAGGTCGAGACGATTTCGTGTGCTGCTGCTGAGCTTTGAAATAATTTGTCAAATTGCTTCAATAGCAGTTGTCATATCTGTAGTCTTTTCTTTTCAGAGTCGAAAATGTGAGTGGACAGGGAGCAGAGTGTCTATTAAAAATATATGTGTTTATTTGGTTGATACATCATATACTCTTCTTGCAATGGCATGTTATGTTACCCCACCCCTTCCAAAAAAATGAAATTTTGAAGAAATTTTGCCTTATTTATCACAAAATAGTGTTTTAAAAAGCAGGATAGTATCAAAATTTACATCAAAACGTACAATGGAGTTAAGGCTGTACATACGCACACCGTACAAACACACTTGTTCAGTAAAAAACCCAAATTAAACATCTAGATGGACGTTCAGGGTGCCCAAAATTAAGAGTAATCTGCGTAGTATTTGAATTTCTAACACATGTACCATGAATTGTAAAGAACCGAATGCTTCTTAAGTGCCACTTTTTCATTAAAATATGAATTGTCACGGCTATGCATTAAATTTCAATTGAAACAGACGATAACTAACGCGATGCATCCCTCTGAGGCAAAAAAAGCGTATTTTTGTACACCGTTTTAGAGCAATATTCGTATTTCTGAGACCGAAATTGCAAATACGACAAGAAATGATGCATATTTAACAAAATTCGTATTTAATGTAATGAAAAACAACAAACTAGCTACAAAAACTGAGCAGATTTTCTCAAAAATTGATTTTTAAGGCATTTTTGTAATTAAAGGGAGGTAATTCAAAATCTATATTGCCCTTCCCTATGCGTTCCGGGACATGTTGTCGCATTTTGTGATAAGAATTACGTCGATTTTTGTGAAATTACAATGCTAGCACTGTTTTCACGCAATTTCATGGCGACTAGATCTATATAACACATTTTAATTGCAACAGTATACTTGTTTGATATGTTTTCAGCTCTAGAATCATAAGGTGACGAAAATCATTTACTAGAACAGTAGCCATTTAGGTGATATTTATCCGTCTAGTGATTTTGAGATTCAGTTACAGGTCTAAAAAACCCAATTTCATCAATAAAATCACAGTACGTACTAAAATCCGAGCATAAACAGCTCGGGAATATACTTTGTAAATTATCATTTGTGAATTATATACCACATTTCACACTTCTATTGGCAACATGTTATCTGCCCTTGCACATTTCTTTTCAGCATTTTCTCCACTGCTGGTCCCGTATATTGAAACTTTGTAACCATACCTGCATTCTAGACTAAAAAATCTTCTAGTAATAAATTCAGATTTGCGCTGACATCTCTACACACCGTATTTATGTGTGCAAAACAAAATCATACAGTTATAATCCCCTAAATCTGACTGAGGGGTACATTTTGAACCTTTATTTCATAAAAAAATATCAGAAAAGCTGATTTGTTTCCTTCCAGACCTCCATTCAATGTATCTGTTACCAAATTAGCTATTTTGAATACAAAACAATGTCTAAAATGAACTCGGGGACACACAGAAACATCGTTCTCTGTGCTATATTTAGGTATGAGACGCCTAAATACATTTCCATAGACTTACATTATAAGGGTTTCTTCCGGTGCGACTTCCCAAAATCTCACCGACTGCTGAAATGAACTTTATTTTGTAGATTCATCCTAGTCCCACATAAAAATAACAAAATTTATACATGTGATCCAATACTTTATGCCAGTAATTTGGAGCTCAATGACACCACCCCCAATTTTGTGGCAGTTTTAGTGGTCACCGACCAAATATGTCAGTATTTTCAAATACCAAATATTTTGATTATAATTTATATCTAGATTTTTCTCTTCATATTTCATTTGTGATCTATCATGCAGCGATTATTTCAAACTAATTTTTCTTGTATGCATCCACTTAGTTTCAGCCAATCAGCAATCAAACACATAGTGTAGGTCCGCATGTTCCCTAGACAAAATCAACTGCTTCCGCTTTTCACCGATTTAGGGGTCTCATACCTATAGTATTGATTACATATGCATAGTAAATGATATCAAGATTTTTAAAATCATGACCCCTTGGTCAAAATTGACCCAGCAAGGATGGTTATTATTTTTACTGATCATTAATTTATAATATACTTCATATGAATTCTTGTAAATTTCTAGAAGTATTTGTGTTTTTGACAGACATCAAAATACCTCTGGTTTTCTTTAAGTAATTTTCCTCTCCAAGAGTTCTATTCAGTTAGTACCTTCACCAGTCTCAAAAAATAGATATTCTAAAAACATTTCTGGACTTATTTGCATTACGCAAAGTGTTTTGGCATTGCTCCTATTTATAAGAATAGATATTTTTAGTATAAGTATTTCTATTTGGTAGAAATCTCTTTGGCTATTTATAGCAATGGATAAGCATTCTGTATAGTAATCTGTCTGTCAGTAACAGTTTCAGATGATTTCTTATGGTTAGTTCAAATGTACTTTGTTTTTGCTTCTAATTTTGATAATTTTGACATTAGATTATGAGTGGGTGGGGTAATTTGATATGCTGTAAATAGTGTTAACAGTATTATAGACTTCATAATGTATTAATTTAAATAAATTTTTGTTTTAGAATCACTTATGTGTTATAATTTCAAATATAATGTCCAAGTTATTGGATAGTTTTAAAACTAACAGTCAGAACATATGATTTTTTCCAAATTTTTTAATGTTTTATTGGATATAGCTCATTTGAAAGCATGGTGACCCCCATTTTTTTTTGATAACTTTGGTTGCCTGAATAACATCTAACCAACAGGCAAATATGAAGTACTTTTGATCTTTGGTTTTTTTCATATGAATGTTTAAAAAATGTATTGTTCTGTTATTAAGAAAGTGGGTGGGGTAATCACATATGATATGATAAATCTTTTATCATGTATTTGTGAAAGCTTTTTGTTATTTGTTTAAATTAATGAAAGGTAACTGTAAACATGATACATATTGAATTGTTTTCCACAGTAATCATATATAAAGAAATTGAAATTGAAAAGTTTGTTGTTTTTATGTTAGAAAAGCAGATTCAAAATAACCAAATTTGATGGGTTGTTTAAAAATCGTATAACTCTTAAAAAAGCATGGTGACGTATTATTTTTTTGGTTTTATTTTAACGTTTAAACACTAATGTTTAAAATAATATGACTTTTGAAAGAATTTGATCTTTAGATTAAAAGCGCTCATACCTCCTTAAGATGCAATATCTATCTCTTACAGTCAATTGTTAAAAGGTTAAGTCAAATATAGCATTTCAAATTCCCTATGTTAATATGTACATGTAAGCAGTAAGCATTTCATACTGGCTTCTGTGGTTAACGGGTTTATATTGACGGTATCTGAGTTGTTAAAGCTAGATCTCTTACTGGATGAGAGTGATGGATTCGAGCCCCTGGCCATTTGTGAAAGTTGGCCTACGCCAGGGTGAGCTAATCTGATCGATGATTGTCCGTCGTCTGTCGTCCGTCAACATTTTGATTCAAATGACATCTCCTCTGAAACCTCTAGGCCAATGTTGATAAAACTATGCAGGAATGTTCCTTGCATGAAGCTCTACCAAAATTGTTCAAAGAATTCCATTCCATGCAGAACTCTGGTTGCTATGGCAATAAATAGGAAAAAACTTTAAAAATCTTCTTCTCTGAAACCACAAGGCCTAGAGCTTAGATATTTGGCATGTAGCATTGTTAGCTCACCTGAGCTGGCTCAGGGTGAGCTATTAGGATCGATGAATGTCCGTCTTCCGTCGGACGTCGTCCGTCGTCCGTCCACATTTAGTTCGTTAACGCTCTAGTGGTCACATTTTTTCCTCAATTGTCACGAAACTTGGTCAGGATGTTTGTCCCAGGAATTACTCGGACGAGTTCGAATATGGGTCATCTGGGGTCAAAAACTAGGTCACAGAGCCCAAAAATAGAAAAATCTTGTTAAGGCTCTAGAGGCTACTGTTTCAGTCCAAATATCCTGGCAATTTGTCAGAAAGGTTGTTTGGTTGATTTCTAGCTCAAGTTTTAATATGGGTCACCTGGGGTCAAAAACTAGGTCACACAGCCCAAATATGGAAAAACCTTGTTAACACTCTAGAGGTAACATTTTCAGCCCAAATATCCTGGAAATTTGTCAGAAAGGTTGTTAAGATGATTTCTAGCCCAAGTTCGAATATGGGTCATCTGGGGTCAAAAACTAGGTCACAGCCCAAATATGGAAAAACCTTGTTAACACTCTAGATGTTACATTTTCAGCCCAGATATCCTTGAAATTTGTCAGAAAGGTTGTTTTGATGATTTCTAGTTTTAATAGTGTGTTGTTTATTGAACACCTCATTTGCTAATTTTATTGCAGTATTTTAACACCATAACATTGATTTGTAATCAGTACACATCTTGGATCTCTCTATGGTAAGGCCAGAGTCTTTATATCTCTTGGTTTATGCGACTGCCTGTCCTATTTTTTGAAAAGGTAGAATAACAATGACATTATGAACTGATATTTTATTTGTATTATTTCCGCTGTTCCGACTTCACAGACTAGTTAATGAAATGTCAGAATAGTAGGGATATATAATTGAAAGTAATTATTTTAAAGTGTTTTTTTTTTGTTCGAAAATGACGATTATTGACAGGTGCAGTAGACTGATGTTCAATATGTGCTCTGTTCAATACAGTAGGAAAAGTCCTTCATACTCAACATTTTAGAAAACTTCCCATAAACCAAGCAATATAAAAACTCTGGCCTAAAATTGGCACTTATAAAGTTTTAAATAGCGATGATGCAATACATGTTCTTGACCCCTAGTTGAACTTCCATGTTAAAGAATGTAGTTGTAATTTTTGCATTCACATCACAAGACTTACTCTTCCATCTATCACTTTGGAAAGTACCATAAATTGTTAAAAAAATGAACAGCTCACAGTGCAGATCATGATCAGACAGGAAAAAATTGAATAGTTCACAGTGCAGATCATGATCAGACAGCAAAATAATGAATAGCTTACAGTGCAGATCATGATCAGACAGCAAAATAATGAATAGCTTACAGTGTAGATCATGATCAGACAGCAAACTAATGAATAGCTTACAGTGCAGATCATGATCAGACAGCAAAATAATGAATAGCTTACAATGCAGATCATGATCAGACAACAAAATAATGAAAGTGCAGATCATGATCAGACAGCAAAATAATGCATAGCAAACAGTGCAGACCATGATCAGACAGCTAAATAATGAAAGTGCAGATCATGATCAGACAGCAAAACAATGAATAGCAAACAGTGCAGATCATGATCAAACAGAAAAAAATAAATAGCTGACAGTGCAGATCATGACCATCCAGCATACAATGAATAGCTTACAGTGCAGACTATGATCAGACAGCAAAACAATGAATAGCCAACAGTGCAGATCATGATCAGACAGCAAAATAATGAGGCCTAGAACTTAGATATTCAGCATGTGGCAATAATTGACTCTCTACCAAGATTGTTCAAATCATGACCGGGTGGGGGGGGGTGGATCTTTTGATTTTACATAAGCTTATTAAGAGGATATCATGAGCCAAAGGTAAAAAATGATCCTTTCTGCTATTAATAACCTTTTATTTTTGCCAATGGTAGACAGGTGAGCGATACAGGGCCATCATGGCCCTCTTGTCTAGTGAACCTCTACCACGATTTTTCAAATTGTGACCCCCGGGTCAAAATTGACCCCGCTCGGGTGGATCGACACTTAGTTTTTGCATTGGCATATACAGGAAAAACTTTTAAAAGTCTTCTTCTCTGAAACCACAAGGCCTAGAGCTAAGATATTTGGCATGTAGCATTGTCTAGTGGACTTGTACGAAGATTGTTAAAATTATGACCCCCGGGTCAAAATTGACCCCGTGGGGGTGGTCACTTAGTTTTGCATAGGAATATATAGGAAACACTTTAAAAATCTTCTCTGAAACCACAAGGCCTAGAGCTAAGATATTTGGCATGTAGCATTGTCTAGTGGACCTCTACCAAGATTGTTCAAATTATGACCCCCGGGTCAAAATTGACCCCACGGGGATGGTCACTTAGTTTTGCATAGGAATATATAGGAAAACTTTAAAAATCTTCTTCTCTGAAACCACAAGGCCTAGAGCTTAGATATTTGGCATGTAGCATTGGCTAGTGGACCTCTACCAAGATTGTTCAAATTATTACCCTAGGGTCAAAATTGACCCCGCACTGAGGGTCACTTAGTTTTACATAGGCTTATATAGGGAAAACTTTAAAAATCTTTTTCTCTGAAACCACAAGGCCTAGAGCTTAGATATTTGGCATGTAGCATTGCCTAGTAGACCTCTTCAAAGTTTGTTCAAATTATGCCCCTGGGGACAAAATTGACCTTACCCGGGGCGGATCATTTGTATTACAAAGGCGTATTTAGGAAAACTTATTTGGTATATAACATTATCTAGTGATCTTCCACCAGGCAAGTGGACTTGTACCAAGGTGAGCGATATCGGGCCATCTTGGCCCTCTTGTTATAAGGAGCAAGCTAGTCTAGTTCTGGTCCTTTCCAGAAAAAGGTAGGTAAACTACCAGCCTGTTCATGCATAGAACTGCACATTTCATAGGACTGCTCTGTATTTTTCAGATAGGGAACCATTACTACCTACAGAAGTGTGGAATCGGTCAAGGATCAGTTATCTCCACCTTACTGTGTAGCTTTTACTATGCTGAAATGGAGAAAAAGCTATTTCAACTGACAGAGGGAGAATTTCTGATGAGAATTGTAGATGACTATCTGTATGTTACACCTACACAGGCACATGCTGTCAGCTTCCTGGAAACTATGATCAAAGGTGAGTATTGTGTTGCCTAGCAACAGCAACACAAACTTATCCCTTATCCTGCTAATTCCTAAAAATGGACTTGTCTACTGTCCAATATGGGCAGTATCGCTAGTTATTTGAAGGGATGTTCAGTGAAAATTTGTTGACTGAATAGCAAAACAGTGATGATCAGACCTCACAGATGTGCTGGCTGATCATGATCACTCTCTTCACACTAGCCAGGTTAGGTTAAAAAACGCTTAGTCTGTCATCTATTGCTTGGCTGCTACTATTTGTACAAAGTGTTGGTGCAGATCATTTGCCTTGAAAGCTATACTTAAAGCACAAAATTATCCATCATGTATATCACTTGTAACAGTTGAAATGAAATTTGAACCAAGAAAATATAATTTTCAACAAAGAGCTGATAAATTGCTGCTGTCACATTATCCCCATGGAATTGAATTGGACATATAAAGAAAGCACAGAGAACAAACAAATAAGGCAGAAAAGTAAAAATAATTATAGAAAAAAACGTCATTTTCGTAAAAATGAAAATAAATTTGTAACGGCAATCTTTTCAGGTGTTCCAGAATACAACTGCAGTATCAACAGAGAGAAAATTTTGACTAATTTCCCATATGAAGACATCTATAGATTATCTTCAGTTTCAGCAGGTAACATATCTCAAATTTCTATGTTAAGGGGCCTCTTCAGGTCCATTTAAGCTGTTTCTGAAATTGATTAATGCGTTAACGGATTTTCAGATAATATGGCACAAACGATCAGCACGTGAAGACAACGTGTCTCGTGCAAGGCCTACAGCCCTACCTCAAAGGTCACACCTAGAGTTTACAGGTAATTGAATCCTGTATATATGCACACATTTGTGTCCAGGTTATATCTTTTTCATGCATAGAGGGATTTAAATCATGTGGCACAAATGCTCAGCACGTGAAGACGACAGGCTCAGGGGCTTTTGGATACTGCTTTGACCATGTTTGACAGCAAATGACCAGAATTCAATGAAAGTATCCAGGGATGATTAGTTCAAGCCAGTTGTTAGCATATTAGGCATGGAGTTATGGCATTACTCATTGTTTGAACTTCCAGTGTAAAAAGGATACACATAATTTCAGAGGACAAAATGTTAATAAAAATGTTTAATCATTGTATATACATACAATGTCATGTATGTACCAACAAGTGAAATGTTTTATTCAATATCCAGAGTGGTTTCCATGGTGTGGTGTACTCTTCAATACGAGCACACTTGAAGTGAGCATAGACTTTACCAAATACTCTGGTGCCAGTAAGTAAATAAAACACTATACAAAACACTAGTTAGTTACTGTAAAGAGATTGGTTCCAATTTGGTTTGGAAAAATGTGTTAAGGAGTATTTAAGACAATTTATGTAAATTATGAAATACTCAATCTAAATTTAAATGCACTAGAATTCGAGCTCCTACTTTTGACAATACTTAAAGGCCGGGGTCTGTGAACTCAGATATCCGTATGGATGGCCATTAAGCATATTAGGCACATGAGGCGGGGTTTTATTGTCATGACCTGAGGTCAGCATGCTTGTAAATATAAACATGTGGTCAGCAATAGTATACATTGTAGGAGAGTTCAGCATTCAGCAGAGATAAAGAAGTTGTGTGTATGTACCTAGCTACTTTATTGGGGTAATGATTTTACAATTTGATGAAAAGGTAATAGCAGTGCTATCAGGATGCATTTATTGATGTTTAGTGGCAATGAGTAGAAGTGTTATGATACTAGGGATTTGGGATTTATTAGTTGGGAGAGTCCTTCTGTATCAAGGGTAATGAAGATGGCACTATATCAATTTGTTTCAAATTATTGCATTTTCAGTATACCTTGGATGTGTTTCAATCGTAACTTAGAATGTGTATGTTTGAATTGAGTCAACTTATATACTAAAAGATAACATATTTATTTTACTTTTGTCTTTTGATACCAACTTTGCCTATTTTACCAGATAGACTATTTCAATTTTGTGTTAGAACTGACCAATACCTCACCTCTTGATCATAAAGTTATTACAGTAATTTTATCTATATAGTGCAAATGAGAAACCCATGTTTCATGCCTGTATGGAATCATACATTTTACATACATAAATAATAT
>JAFMSR010002668.1:0-21845 GCA_022818135.1 Saxidomus purpurata | reverse complement strand
CACTGTATATTATATAGCAATTCTCATACAGTAAATTTTGTAAAAAAAATAATAGTAACAGGAAACACAACAAACATAATAATGATAATTATGAATTGATAACATCATCATCATTATCATCATCATCATCATAATTATGGAACGCCTTTACTGTCTTATCATGTTGTATTGTATTTTACGCAGTACATGTGCATGTGTATGAGGTACATATTTAATTTGACATGGTACATTTTTCATGATATGCAGTGCCTTTTCCGTTATATATGGTGGTTATTTAATCATATGCAGTGCAAAAATGTGTATATACAGTAGAATAACCATTATATGGTGTGCAAACAACGTCATGTGCAATACATACAACATTATGTGCAGTACAAATGGCATTATATGCAGTACAAATGACATTATATGCAGTCAATGTTTCGATACATGTGGTGGTATTTTGATTATACGCAGTAGTTTTCCCTTTATACGTTGTATGTTGTTCAATAGGTGTGATAGATGTTTAAATATATGAAGTACTTGCGATTGATTCTATACGTGGTGAATTATTATTTATTTGTTCATAAAAAACATTGTACGCAATGCATTTGGCAATATACATGGCGGAAACGACATTGTCTTTTTTTATTATGTTCGGTCCATTCTACTATATACACGGTGCATACAGCATTATATGCGGTACATTTTTCATTACGATGATCATACTTTCCGGCATTCTCCGGAATTACTTAGCCGGAAAATACCGAGTAAGCAGATAAATATAAATAGCGGTCACGTCATCAAGTATAGACGCGCTACCGAAATCCGTATCTCAATTACATGAACTAAAATCACCGGCAGAAAGATATCAGGTACATGCATTATTATTTATTCTCATTCACAGCTAATGAGTATTGAAAACGATACTGATATGTAGAATAACTAACTTATCACATGCCTCTTGTTAAATGCTACTTTTGCTAATCTTTCATATAACATAACATAACATAACATAACATAACATAACATAACATAACATAACATAACATAACATAACATAACATATACTTTATTTGGCATAAAATGACATATACATTTATAGCCAATACAATTTCAACAATCATGTAATGTAAGGACATATGACTGAGTAATAATGTTTTACAGAGAAAGTATATATGTATTCACCGCTAACAAAGTGATAATGTTCCATATATTCAAGCAACACAAATAACATATTGAACAGTTGATCCGTTTCATGGTCGTGTGCTTTAATCGCCGCGATAAAATGAACACTAATTTAGATTAATGGCCATTTCATAATGAATGTTTACTTTTGTATAAGATTATTTGTATCTAATAAAAATATCTATTATGTAACTGTCACATTATTCTAAATGAACAGTACCTCTGACTTGCAGACCGATATCTCCTGGACCAGCAAGCGTGTCAAGCGACGATTCCGACGAGGAAAAACTTACAAGAGATCAACATATCTGTATTAACAACCTTGGCATGGCAGCGGCATTCTTTCTTCCCGTAGCATTGGTATCACGATAATAATTAATTCTTATACAAAATGATATCTCCTGGCATAGGTAAACAAAACATACATTGTAAACATAATCCATTCTTGACAAAAAATTAAAGCCGTGACGTCAACAAGCGAGATTAATGTTACAAACTGATTTCAAAAAAGCAAATGTATAGCGGGCTTCATTTTTGCCGTTCGGTTTTATTCCTCGGTATTTTGTTACATGTTTAAGTGATATTTTTTTCAGTCATGTAATACTTCATGATGTTATGATACGGACATGAAAAATAACTCTAGAATTTAGTAAGATTCATTTTCAACTTGATAATGGCCTGTCTCATTTGAAAAAAAAAGAACTTTACCATTTTATTATCTTCAATGACAGGAGTGACATTACACAAAAGTTTTCTTCTCTGAGATAAGTGAAAGTTTTAAAAGTGCTGGCTTCATACTGCTGTTTTCCGAGTTCAATATCCGGTGTCGGCATCTGGGATGTTTTCCCTCACCGTGCACTTAGTCACAGTAACGCGACCAGTGCGATCTTGAATAAGTTATAGAATAAAATCGTTGTAAACAAAGGTAAAGTTAAAGAAGTGAATGCACTGACGGGGTATTATGTCGGGTCAACTATTTAGATTGCATATCTCGAATTGTTTTTAATTTATTCGGATTACCACGCAAAATGCGCTGAAAGTACACATTTAAGGATGGGTTAAAATGCCCATGATTACATAAAATACATATATACATAAATCGACACATGCAGCAAACAGTGGTTTGATATGACATTGACTTAACTAAAAATATACATGAAAAAGTTGTTGAAAATGAGGCCATTTCCATTTGTGTTTCAGATATGCGCTGGGGTAGGTATGGGAACTAAATACTGGTTCAACATTCAGCACTACTATGTCGGATTATTCCAAAGGTGCGACAACTGGACGCAGATCTGCCAGTCAGTTTCAAAGTTTTATGATGAAAATGATACAGACAAACGTAAGTTCATAAAATTATGAAACTGCCTTATTTATGCCTTATTGGCGCCGCCGATGACGGCGGCGGCCTATTATGGAATAGTTTTTCCGAAGTACATGGTAGGAGCGGTTATTAGAATGCGAAGAAAAATGGTTTAACTGTATGCTAAAATAATACGAAATAGACATTAAAATATTGGTTATACACATTTCCTTCATTAAAACGTAATTGTTTAATTGTAATGTTCCTTTTCATATCTTTTAGAAAAAATACGAAAACGTAAAACAACTTCTCCCTTATCGGTTTTGCAAAATTATAATATCAGCTTATTTTTTACCACGTGCTTTAAAGTCAGTCTCCGTGATGTAGTGGGTAAGCTGCTGACCGCCTAATTTTACGAGTGGAGTTCAAATCCCGGTCAAACCCAATTTTTTAAAATAATTTTTCTTCCTTTTTTTCAGCTTTAAAACCACCATGACTTTAAATGTTTTCTGCAAATATTCATAAAATTTTTCATTCAAATCAAACTAATAATGATTGCTTATCAAAAAGCTAATTTTAGCTATTTAACGCCACACATGTACAAAACTATTTTCGGCGCCCTTTGATGCTTTTCATCAATGGTATTCTTGTATAATACTGAAACCAGAATTCTTGCGTTCCGTACATATTTGACGTATAAGTCATCCCGTTGCGATTTTATCTCTGACAAAACATGTATAACAAAAGTCTACGTCCAAATAGTTTCCAAGTGTTGAGAATAATTTTTATCAATTTATCTAAAACATATAATTATCATTTATTTATTATTCATTACATCTGGGAAAGAAAAGTCGCATGTTCATTTGTTTATTTTTTTGTTCATTGTTTCAGTGAAGACAACCTGGACAATAGGCGTGCCGTTACTTTTCACTGGCGTAGGAGTTCTAATAATAGCTCTTGGTACAATGGTGTGTTATCCATGCCACAGGAAGGTCAACTTCAGTAAAGTGGCTTGTGCAGTAACAATAGGTGTCATACTTCTTCTAGGCTGTGAGTAAAGTTCAAATATTATCTACTGCAAATTGGGCAATATTCGCTATTTTCGCGTAAATGTCCCACTCCGGTAATATAAAAAAAACTCGCGAAATTTTCATTGAAGTTTCAACATTGATTTGCTGTTTCAGAATTCTCCTTTCACGATTTAAAATTTGTGAACAAGTCTGTTTGATCACAAATCGCAAAATTTTTGCCACGCGAAAATCGCCCAATTTACAATATACTTGCAAGTCATGCATTGCACTTGTAAACAAAAGCAGACGTAAATATATGAATAATTTATTTGAAGAGCCTCTTAAAAGTAATTCTATTTTTAGCTCCGGACGCAAATATGTAGCATATTTGCCTTCTTTGTTGTATACAAATGTTTCATTTTGCGTTTTATTCAATCAAAGTAAACCGGGGCACAAAACTGAAGAAACAAATCATTTATGTTTGTACAATTGTGGAAACTTGGCTTCGATAAATAGAAAAGTGTACGAACAAATGAGATAGCTATTTTTTTCAATTTCAGTTTTGGCCTTCGCAGGAGGATTCGGACTGTTTGCACTATATGCGGCCTCTAATCCAAATAGTGCGGACATAATGTGGTCATTCTACTGCACTATTGGTGGAGCAGTATTTTCGTTTTTGGCAACTGTTCTGTTCTGGGTACATCTGTTTTACACGGGCTGTTTTGAATGATGTGGCCAAATTCAGTCCGTGTATGTACATTCAGTTAGATTTTCCACTTACAAATATGAAGCAAACAACGATTTTTAATGGCCAACGCATATTAATTCATTCATTACTGTAACAGTCCTATATTCGCGAGTTGTATTTTGCGATTTTCAAATTTTCTATTTATTCGCAACTTTTTAGTTCGCAAGCGAGCACTATTCTATTTGTGATCATTGTTTGTCTGCTGTTTTAGCGATTTGGATGAATTTGCGAAGAGATTCATTCGCGAAAGTTAGAGAAAATAAGAACCTCGCAAAAAACGACTTTTACAGTATTATTTATTTCATATGTTGTGTTGTTTGTATAATCAGTACAATGGTGGTGCAGGTCATTGCCGTAACGTTTTTTACTATTTTTTGAAATTATGTTATATATGGCGAATGTGAGGATTTATCACTGAAAGATCTTATCTTACACTATCAGAAAATCCCCGCCCCCACCACGAATGTCACGTCTGCTTCACATAAAGCGGTCTATCAGAGAATCCCCGCCCCCACCACGAATGTCACGTCTGCTTCACATAAAGCGGTCTATCAGAGAATCCCCGCCCCCACCACGAATGTCACCACCACGAATGTCACGTCTGCTTCACATAAAGCGGTCTATCAGAGAATCCCCACCCCCACCACGAATGTCACGTCTGCTTCACATAAAGCGGTATATCAGAGAATCCCCGCCCCCACCTCGAATGTCACGTCTGCTTCACATAAAGCGGTCTATCAGAGAATCCCCGCCCCCACCACGAATGTCACGTCTGCTTCACATAAAGCGGTATATCAGAGAATCCCCGCCCCCACCACGAATGTCACGTCTGCTTCACATAAAGCGGTCTATCAGAGAATCCCCGCCCCCACCACGAATGTCACGTCTGCTTCACATAAAGCGGTCTATCAGAGAATCCCCGCCCCCACCACGAATGTCACGTCTGCTTCACATAAAGCGGTCTATCAGAGAATCCCCGCCCCCACCACGAATGTCACGTCTGCTTCACATAAAGCGGTCTATCAGAGAATCCCCACCCCCACCACGAATGTCACGTCTGCTTCACATAAAGCGGTATATCAGAATATTACATCTTACGTCACATTACTTGATAATGTAATGTGTATAATTTTCTTTGTATCCTTCTTTAACTCTAATCTTACTAAAAGTTCTGCAGACCATACAGTATGATGTGTACTTTCATAACTAAAGTGACTTGTTGCAAAGATACCTAACTAAATGTACCACTGCTGAATTATCAAACAATGCTACTTTATGTTTAATAAGAGCTTATCATCAATATTTCATATCAGATTTGGAGGAATGGCTGTAACCGTTAAACATGTGTTAACTTTTGATTCACAATTAGTTTCAAGTAGGAACTATAATGCAGGGTTTCGAAACTATCCATCAGTACTGTTGGTACATGTACATAAGGATACAATCTCTCGTACATGTACATATTTTTCTCTGCTGCATATGTAATTGTATTTTAATTATGAATCAACATTTATCAAGCATCTACATATTCAACAGGACCTCTCACGACTGATACATGTGGATGAAATTTCTTTTATTTCATATATATGTGTGTACATACAACGAACTCCGTATTATAACGAACTCCTGGGGACCACTTAATTTGTGTCTTACATCCGGAGTTTGCTATACATGTATCCATATATCTTTTTGATATTAAATGAAGAAGGAAGAAAGAATCGGGTTTATAAAAGCTTATTATCAGGGATTTCGCAATATCCGAATTCGTTGTAATCTGAGTTTACTGTATAAATGTTGTTAATACATCACGGGTTTATAAGTCGCTTGCTATCATTTGTATACATTGTATTATTTTTGTTCATTTTGATATTTTCGCTCATGAAATGTTTCAGTTGTATTTTTTGGCAATAAAATACTAATATTTCTCCTAAGTGTGATGTTATTGCAAGCTATCTGAGCCACAGTCGCGGGGTAAGCACTAGCAGTACTGGCCTCATGGTCGCTGTGTCGCGGGATCGATCCCCGACAATGGCATATACTTTATTTCACATAGCCCCCCCCCACGTCCTCTACCCCCTCGCGTTCTTGTTGAATAAATTGGTATAGTTTTTTTTATAGTTAACATAAATTGTCAGATTTTGTAGTGTCTTAGTTCGCAGAATAAAAACACAAATATTGCGGAAATGAAATTCTCCACTAGTATTTCATGACATCAGGCTGACAAGGAAATAGTTCAAAGACTTTCAATTTCACCCGGACAATTAAAGGCAGATAAAGACGGCAATTAAATTTTCTAAACACACTTAAAGCGGCTAGATATAATGAACAGAGAGTATCAAATCTCCACGACATTTTGATTATCCCTAACACCAAGCAAATCTCTTTTTATAGTTTTTTTTATAGTATTTACATAAAAATCGATTGCCAGTTTCAAAGGAAAGTTAGACTGGCAATCGATTTTTATGTAAATATCTTGATAAAAGTTGAATTGGCAACTGGCAACCAACTTCATATTCAAGATGCCAGTTCAACTTTCCTTTGCAAATAACCAATTCGTTCAACCTCACGAACTGGCAACTCGCAACTCGCAACTCGCAGCCAGATGCCAATTCGACATATGTCTGTAATTGTGAATAAAAAGTGAATTGGCGACTAGCACTTGGCAGCCAGATGCCAATTCGATTTGTTTGTAACAATCTGAATAAAATTTGAATTGGCAACTGCCAATTCAAGTTTTATTCAGATTTAACATAAAATCGAATTGGCGTCTGGCTGCCAGTTGCCAATTTGCGATGTTGAACGCGTTGGCATCTGTCTGCCACTTGCCAGTTGCAAATTCACATTTAATTCACAATTACAGACAGAAGTTGAATTGGCATCTGCCAGTTGCCTGTTGCCAATTTGCGAGGTTGAACGAATTTGCTATTTGCAAATGAAAGTTGAATTGGCATCTGGAATATGAAGTTGGTTGCCGGTTGCCAGTTGCCAATTCAAATTTTATTCAGAATTTTACCAAAAAAATCGAATTGGCATCTGGCTGTCAGTTGCCAGTCGCCAATTCGCGAGGTTGAACGAATTGGCATCTGGCTGCCAATTGCCAGTCGCCAATTCACTTTTTATTCACAATTACAGACAGAAGTCGAATTGGCATCTGGCTGTCAGTTGCCAATTCTAGAGGTTGAACGAATTGGCTATTTGCAAGTGAAAGTTGAATTGGCATCTGGAATATGGAGTTGGTTGCCAGTTGCCAATTCAAGTTTTATTCAGATTTTAACATAAAATCGAATTGACATCTGTCTGCCAGTTGCCAATTCGCGAGGTTAAACGAACTGGTATCTAACTGCCAATTGCCAGTTGCAAATTCACTTTTTATTCACAATTACAGACAGAAGTCGAATTGGCATCTGGCTGCCAGTTGCCAGTTGGCAATTCGAAAAGTTTAACAAATTTGCTATTTGCAATTGAAAGTTGAATTGGCATCTGGAATATGAAGTTGGTTGCCGGTTGCCAGTTGCCAATTCAAGTTTTATTCAGACTTTAACATAAAATCGAATTGGCATCTGGCTGCCAGTTGCCAGTTTCCAATTCGCGTTGTTAAAAAAAATTGTTTTTGGTTAATATTTGCAAGTGAAGACGAATAGGCAACAAGAGTGTGAAGTTGGTTGCCAACTTGCCAGTTGCCAATTGAATTGGCATTGAATTGGCAACCGGCAACTGGCAACTGGCAGCTAACTTCACGCACATGGCAACTATATATTAGGGCCGATTGCCAGAGTACTACTTTTGGTGGCAAACTAAGGGAATTTTGTTAGAAATAAGTGGGCAAATAATCGCAAAATAAAAGAGGTAAATATGTGATGATGATTGTTAGTCTAACACATGACAAGTTGTGTGTATACACTGACATCTCCCATTATTGTCTTAACAAGAAACAGTCACTTTGTTTTAAAAAATAATTGAATATGTGTTTAGGGGCAGCTTAAGGAAAGTTCGGTTATGTTCCGCACCTTTAAGGAGTATCCGGGAAAACTGTGGGGGTTTCCAAATACATAATAACGCTAGTTATATCTACATGTTTATATTTACTATTTCATTTTCCACATTTTGCTTAACTGTATCCTTTCGTGAAGTATGTCTACTTAAGACGTGTTATGTTAAGCACTGTTTATATTCCTTTTTAACAGAATAGAGACTAGTGTCCCATTGTTTCTGTTTCACATGATCTGAGCTTGGTAACGACTGATAGCTTAGTTTTGTGAAGTGGTACTCGAAAAAATTGTGAAACGTACTTGTTTTATAAAAGTCCGATATACTTCAGTAAGGGAGATTTATTTATTCATGCTAATACACTTTGCGTATTAGTAAACAAATGACTTTTCGAATTAATGGAAAGATAGCAAATTTTGTAAAAAATGAATAAATATTTTTGATGCGTTGATTTTAATCTATTTTGATGAAAAAGAAATTTATCAGAAACCCTACAGTAACTACGGTACAGAATACTTTAAAGGTAAGATTATATATGTTTTAGATAATTCACCATAGACAGGGCATTCTACCTTCATTTTAAAAGAATAAAGTATTTAGTTTAAATAAGAAAGTCGTATTTTAATTGATGTTATCATTGTAAAATAAGAAAAAGAAATTCTAAACACTGAAGCCATCAATATCCAGGCACACGCAGAGAAAATGATTCATCCAACGAAAACGGGGCAGACATCGTACAAACTGCAGCTATACTCGGCGAGTTCGCCATATTCACGCTTCTTCTGTCCGGAAAAGGAGTGTCAGAATTCTGATTATGTTTTGCACAAGTAATGAACTTTGTCTCTAACAATGGAACATTTAGAAGTGAAACTAGGTTTTTGTTTAGAACTGCTGCCCTTAAGGGGGATGTAGTGCTTTTCTAATATATTCTATATCGAAACTTAAGCATTCTTATCTAGCTTACACCAATTATTTTCTTTATGACTGTAACTGATGAGACCTAAATGGGGTGCTGAAACTTTTGTTCAGACTTTAATTATGCTTTGGCAAAGGAAATCAACTTTGTTTTCTCTTACAATTGAATATTTAGGAAAGGGGCGGGGATATAAATTCACTACATTTGCTTATTCCACTGTCATTGTCTAATACTTCTCGTTCTTTGTTTCAGTAAGCAGTTTTTTTCAACGTTTACATCATAACCATGGAATGTACAGGAGAATCAAACCATGACAGTTGTCTTCAGGGAGATACCAATAATACTAATTGGACAAAGCTTGACCCTAATGTAGAAAATGAAATACTCGAGGGACTAGACGATAAGCAATTTGAAATTCTCTTACCCTCCTTTATATTGGTCGTGCTGGTGATGGTGATAGGTCTTCCCGGGAATATTGTCACTCTGTATGTATACAAGAAACGAATGAGACGTACCGCTTCCAGAGTTTTTATTCTAGCTTTGGCGCTCTGTGATCTTGTTAACTGCATTGCCACAATGCCCGCAGAGATCATCATAGTTTTGAATTATTTAACTTACGATCACCCGATCATTTGCTGCATTGGTAGAGCGTTGACGTATATTCTAAATGGAGTTTCGGCGTTACTGCTATGTGGAATAGCAGTGGATCGTTTCAGAAAGATTTGTCGCCCCTTAAAGCCTGTTTTCACCCCCAAGAAGACACGAGCAATTTGCATGGCATCCGCTGCTCTCGCTTTTGCTTTTTATATCCCGGCCTTTATTTTGTACGGAACGCAGTCGGTGGAAATAGACTATCCCTATGGGGACATTGTATTGCACGTTACTGGACGCACGTGTCAAATAAAGGACCAGTACAAAGATTCAAAGCTTCAAGGATATATTTTAGGCATCTGGTTCCTAGCAACAATAGTAATTATGGTTGTTTTAATTGTTATATACGCCCGCATTGGCCACGCGGTGTACATAAGGCTTAAGATGGAGGAGAAAAGACACTATTCTGTTTCTACACCTACAAAACCTGCCAGACGGAAGCAAATTATTCCGGACAATTCATCTGAGACAAGCTGCTCATTTGAAGACACTTTGGAGAAGGAACGAAAGGCCCAACCACAAGTTCTGAAGTCAATGTCACTCCCTTTGAGGCATAAAATAGGTAAAGGTTTGAGAAACCAGTTTCGTTTATCTGCCCCTACCGTGTACTCTCTAAAGAAGGAGACAGTATCACACCGAATTCGCGCGGGGAGAACAACCATGATGCTGTTTTCCGTCACCATTGCATATGTGTTAAGTTTTATTCCGTTCGTAGTGATTGTGACCATTCGTACAATGAAGCCTGACTTATACCCAACGCTTTCGGATATTGGAAAGAGTGTGTGGAATTTTTTCCTGAGGTCTTACGTCATAAACTGTGCAGTCAACCCGATTCTGTATGGGTTCTTCAATAAAGATTTTAGAAAGAAGATGATTGGGCTCTTCACAGATTGTTGTTAACAATTAGGTTGTTTACCAGAAATAAACTAATGAGTTGAAACCCTAAATTTACTGACTTTGACATTACTGACTTTGAATTTACTGACTTTGATATTACTGACTTTAATAACTGCATCTGTGGTTCATTTGCAATAGTGATTTACTTAACATTCCAGATATGTTATTTGTACTTATTATTATTTCATTTGTCAGCTTTGCATAACATTGTGTAGATAAATTATGCTACATAACTAACTGTGTTTTGTTTATGATATACACTGTACATGTACCAGGACTCAGATGTCATTCTCATTATGTCATTTGCTTTCGTTAAATTCGACATTAGGTGTATATCGTTTATATTGTGCTTTCGCCTTTGTCGTTAGCAAAGATCAAGAGATTTGTACGTTCGCTGGCCGTTGCTTAGTATCATAAGGGTTACGCCTTCTGCTTTCTAAAAAGGGGAAAAAAGAGACCATGACAGCACTTTAGGCGAACAATCTCATTAAGACAGAAAGTCTTTTTAAAATGAAAAGAATCATCTAGAACTGATCGAAAACACTCCGTTAGACCAATTGAATACTTTGCGGGATGTCTGTACTTTCAGTTGGTTGAAATATTACGATAAAAGATGAGGGGAACAGTAACTTCATGCCTCGTTCATTATCTTTGATTTAATTCAACCGCATGCGTGTCAGAAATGTGTTACTTGGTTTATTTGTTACGTTGCTTATTAACTTGCTTCAGCATCCCAGGCCCACCCGGACTCCGACCAACAACCAATACCAAGATGCCAGACCATAAGCATACTCGGGTTCATATAAATTTTTTTTTTCAAAGAATCATACCACTTTGAGTATACCTACCTTTTGATGCTGTTTCTTGAGGAACAGTTTATGAGTTTAAATCTTAGATTTAATTAAACCGTTAGTCTGCTTCCTGTTTTCGGGTAGTAGACACCTACTTCTTGTAAATAGTCTATCTTTGGTCATTTTTGTGTAACATACATCCGTTATTAGTTAAGATGTATCGTTTCTCATAATATGTAGTTGGTCAAAGCATTCATATGTCATAATGCTACAACTGGAGCGAGCACAGTATCTATAGATAGCAAAAAGATCCGTTGGGTGAACACACTAAATGGCGCCCGAAAAACACCAGGTACTCTCCTTTATGAAAACCTACATCGTCATCGGCATGATGTAGAACCAATGTGGTATAAATAAACTGACATATAAGTCTGATATTATCACCATATAGTCTAATAAACTTAAGAAATGTTTTGAAAAACAAATACATTTGACAGGATCAATTTCCAGTCTATAATTAGCAACAAAATCCTCTCGCATACGCTACGTTTTAAATCTTGATCAACAAAGCAATAGAGTATACTGTGAATTAACGCTGCAATGATAAGTCCACCATGACTGTGACAATGCGGTTTAACTTTAGAAATATCATGTCTATTAATAGGGTAGCTTAGAAAAGAAATAATGCTTTGGATTATGATAAAGTATTGTGATGACTGCAATAAGGTTATTCAAAATAAATGTTGAACAGAGTTTATCCGATGAAATGTTGCAATGCAAGGGAAATAACTCACATAAATGTTCCCTGACAAAGCGCCGTAAACGAGTGTTAGCAGTAAAACGTAGATGTAGATGTAGATGTAAAGACATAAATCTAGTGACCATGGACTTTTAATGGAAGCTGACCGATGTGATTTGTCCATGCATTTTGACCAGACTTGGCGATTATGAGAAAGAAGTTATAGAGTTATCTCTAAACACACCCCTCACCAGCATCCATACTTACACACAGAACAAAAAAGAAGCCAAGGCAGGAGACAGGGTACACACATCAGCCTATATGGTAACTATTAAAAGTCAACGCTTTTGTCAAGTGCAAATATTAAGCTATTAAGGACATCACAAACTTGATGTAGACACTACACAAATACTAGGACTAGATGAAATGTTGTTGTCTTAGGACGGACTTGCAATGCTATTTGTTTTTAGACAGTTTTAGTATTTCGAATTCATACGCTGCAAGACCGGCATGCATGAGCCGATGTAGCTGATTACGGAAATGCGCCGATTTTAACATTGTGAGTAGGTTTGGTGATGGCCTAGTAAAAATATAAATCTAGATATCAGGCAGTGGATTCCTGATGAAAACTCAATTTTTCAACAAACCAGGTTTAGTATGATGTTAAATGTATAATATTACTCCAATATGATTTACACTTACTAATTCTGCCACTGCGCGGCATGTGGTCCGATTACCCCTCATCCCCACCTCCCCTTGTCAACGACCTATCACAGAGTTACAATTAATTATCCAACCATACAAATATATAAATAACTCGTTCAAATGTATGTATCAGCAAGCTGAAGTGAAAACCTGTTCCCTGTCCTCGAGACAGGCGACGCGGACGGCATTATTTACATCTACATAAGTTACGTGTACAAGCAACGTGGACGGCACCATTTACATCTACAGAAAGTAACGTGTACAAGCAAAGTTGCTCTAAACTATTAGCTTTGCTGTAACCTGATCCATTGGTACACATTGCACAATCATAAGAAACTAGAACAATGTACTCATGCAACTTTTAACTAACATACATCATCATGCTTGACATGCTTTACACGTCTGTATTGAGTGTGGTGTCAGCGTCTTTGCCCAAGGACACACTGTCTGTGAAATGCCCCTTTCTCATTTGAGGACTATTTATGTAGTGAGGTATGAACGTATTGTTACGGTTACGGTATTGTTAAGGGTTAAAAAAGATGGTCCGTACTGGAGTACTATCGAGCTATATATTAATGTATAAAAGCGAAGTTAAAAGAAGGTTATAAACATATATATTGAATAATATCTATAGGGGGTATGTATTCATGCAAAACGTTACTGGTCTATAGAGATAATTTTTATTATTAATTTCTGATAGTACAGTACATATGTAAACGAATAAATCTAATGCAAATATATCAAGAAGAGGTGATAAAAAGCAGACGATAATTGGTACGTTTTAAAGGATACATTAAGAAATATCGTGAAACTATTAATTTAGTGGATCTTTCTAATATTTTTGACTCCTATTACATAATTATAACTTAGCTGGCGATAAATTCGATTAAAAACAAAACACAAAACAAACTACAAGCGTTGGAGGCTTACTTGTCAACTGAATACAAATGTATCTGGATATAATCTAGTATTACATTGGTCAGAACTAACACTGTTCGAGAGATGTATATTATATACGATATATATATATAGGGTTTGACTAAAATTATATTTCAAAAGTAATAGATGACTACAGAAACAAACATTGAGTTTACCCATTAATGCCTAGCAGCTACTCTTAAAAGCAGACGACAAAAACAAATTGAGTGACGTGTGACCAGGATTTAAATTGTAAGCCCTTTGGATCACAATTCTGCAAAACACCCCTATTTTAAGATATAGACTTGTCCAAACTGGAAGTCAGAAGATCCCATTGTATAAATCTAGGTAGAAATTGGAAGTCAGAAGATCCCATTGTATAAATCTAGATAGAAATTGGAAGTCAGAAGATCCCATTGTATAAATCTAGGTAGTAATCAAAGCTATCTTAAAAACTGACGATAAATCTTTAGTTAATAAAACACAAAGTTAAACGTGATTCGCCTACAATAATTGTGTCTAAATTTGATGTTGCTTATAAAGAAAAGAATTGTGCAGTTCGATTTCAAGAAATAGCTACTTTTCTGAACCGAACTTATCAGCAAGGCCCAAACAGAACACTAAAACATGTGGCTGTTCGACACTTTAGGCAAATATGTCTAACGGTCAACTCATATTAACGCCTGCTGGTCCTATTAGATGTTCCTTGTGATCTCTTGTATCCTCGTCTAGTATCCAAACCTTGTCTTTTCAGCCAGCACCTGTGATAACAAGGAAAGATTTAGACTGCAAAAACATTGAGTTCACTCAAAAAAGACTGTAAAATATTATATTTCAAAATGAAAATATCGATATGGATATTAACTTTCTCATTTAAAATGCTGATCTTCATTTTTTGTCATTCATCCTACCATTTCAGTATTTCACTTTTAATTCTAATCGGGCTTTCACTCGTGATAAGTTCAATCTAAAAGTGATATTGCAGTTATAATTACCGGTAGTGATTTGAAATAAAGTGGTCAATTAACATTTAAAATACACAGCAGCTGCTGTGAAACCTAATAGTATACTGGACTCGGCTTTCGCCTCGTCTTATAGAGCTAGCGCCTCCTCTACCGGAAATAAAGATTTCTCGGTTAGCGCCTCGTCTAATAAAGGTTTTACGGCTAGCGCCTCGTCTACCGGAAATAAAGGTTTCACGGCTAGCGCCTCGTCTACCGGAAATAAAGATTTTTCGGCTAGCACCTCGTCTAATAAAGGTTTCACGGCTAGCGCCTCCTCTACCGGAAATAAAGATTCTCGGCTAGCACCCCGTCTACTAAAGGTTTCACGGCTAGCGACAAGTCTACCGGAAATAAAGGTTTCACGGCTAGCGCCTCGTCTACCGGAAATAAAAGTTTCACGGCCGGCGCCTCGTCTATCGGAAATAAAGGTTTCTCGGCTGTTTAATAAAGGTTTCTCGGCTAGCGCCTCGTCAACCGGAAAAAAAGGTTTCTCGGCAAGTGCCTCGTCTACCGGAAATAAAGGTTTCTCGGCAAGTGCCTCGTCTACCGGAAAAAAAGGTTTCTCGGCTAGCGCCTCGTCTACCGGAAATAAAGGTTTCTCGGCTAGCGCCTCCTCTTCCGGAAATAAAGGTTTCTCGGCTAGCGCCTCGTCTACCGGAAATAACGGTTTCACGGCTAGCGCCTCTTCTACCAACAATAAAGGTTTCTAGGCAAGCGCCTCGTCTAATATAGGTTTCTCAGTTGTGTACTCGTCCAATATAATTCAGTATTATAGTGTTCTACAAATGTATAAAAACCTTTTAATATTTACTTCAATGTCAGCGTACGTTTGCATACAGAAACAAAAGCCTTTCATTTAAATGAAAGCTGAAAAATTACAATATACAACCAGAAAACGTTTGCTATAGTAGCCCTTAATCATTTGCAATATATCATATTCAGTTTCATATCTAAGCAGATCAACATAAAGAATTACCTTCTTCAAAATTCTTGCTAATTGGCTTCGGATAAGTTGCTTTGTTCGTTTCACTGGTCCTGAAAACTGTGTTGTTGAAGAACTTGCTACTGTGCTTTCGGTCGTTGACAAAGTAGCTTGTGTTGAGGTTTCATCACCGAACCAGTCCCAGAAATCATCCCAGGAAAACGTTGTACCTTCCGTGTTTTCGGCAGTAGTGGTTGAACCTACTGTTGTGCTGTGGGTTTCGGTAGTTGAGGCTGTGGTTTGGGTGGTGGTTTCACCAAACAAATTCCACAAGTCTTCCCAGGAAAACGTTGTTGTACCTTCAGTGCCACCGGTAGTGGCTGTGCTTCCGGTTGTGCTTGCAGTCGTACTCGCATGTTCTACAAGCGACAAATATATTACAACACTACTGAAAGTAACCTTCACATTGGATGTAGTTCTCTTTGCAAATCTTATGAATAACTAAATCTTAAGATATATGGGTAATAATTATATTTAGTTTAATCTAGGTAATAGCGAGTAGGTTTTGTTGGTGGTGTGCACTTCTGGGTGCTGTGGGGCTCGTTTTGGGGAGGCTGCGTTTTTGGTACGTGGCATTCCCTGTTTGATATTATTTTTGTTTTTTTTACAAAAGTATCAACAATTTGAAAACCAAACTTTGATTCTACAGATCGCATACAAAAGCTAAAAGTAGTAAATGTGTGTTTATAATAATAAACAACACAGAATCGAAATTACGATGCTATTTGAAATTATTTGAATGTATGAAGTGCTTCATTGTAGAACATTTTACAATAATATACATTTTTCTGTGTGTTTTCACCAGATTTACGTTATATAGATATTTGAAACAGCATTTGTTCAGATTGTTTAGATTTAAGACGTTTTCAATGCAGACTTTTATGTATCAGTAAAAATAAAAGCACGTGTTGTGATTGGAAATTTCGCACCAACATTGAAACTAGTAAGGGTCAAGACACTTTAAGAAATTGAGAATCCGTCCTTTCGGATATAGGTTCAAATTTTCTAAAAAGAAAAAAACAAACAGCATAAGCCATTGTTACATGTTTTTTAATTATTGAGCTTTTAAGAAATCAACACTTGCCTTTGAACACATTAAGGATGTCCGACAGCTCCTCGAGTATACGCTGTATCTCTTCTATTGCCTCGGTCTTTGTTATAGGGCCAGATGGGGAATGAGGAGACCAAAGTGTGTCCCAAAATCGTTTTGAATTTTCTCCATGAAGATTTGACAGAGCTCTCACTAATCAAAGATAATGTAATTGGGTAAATTGAATGTACATGGAAATAATCGTGTTTACGTCCTTTCACAAATTCATGTGGGAAAATATGCTGTTACAGGAATCTTTTTATGTATCAGCTATCATATCAATTATACTAATTGATGTAAATCAGAATAAATGGTTAGGCAAGTTGTCTATCTTTTAGACAAAAGACTAAATGGTTAAGTTTAATTTTTGATAAAAAAAATAAACACACAAAAAAAAATTCTAATTATGCCAAGTGCTTACAGATTGGTTAAAAAATTAGCACCTTAGAATTTCAAAATTTCCTGTCCCTAGAGGAGTTGAATAAAACTTTAATCATGATACATTAAACTATGTACAATCACATATTTTGAGGTCTTTTGTTGTACTGCAGCTTTGCATTGATAATAAATGGTAGAAATTCAGTGTTAATCTTAAAATGTGAAGCACGGAATCTGTCTAAATTAAAGTGTAAAATGTTCGGGGTTATTTTCGCAAATAATGCAAACGAACAGACAGTCCTAGAAATAGATGCAACTGTGTTGAGCAACAACGAATATGGTACATATATTTTGTAGATACATTATGTAACTACTATCATGGAATAAAGGTAAAAGGTATCATATTGTCAATGAGTTCACTTACAAATCTCGTTTAAGCTTGGAGCTGTCTAGGCTTTTTCCTTGTACAAGCACACAACAAACCGCAACCAACAACAAAATTTTGGCATTCATCGTCAGTCACAGCTGGATAATATACAGAAACAAGTGATCTTTACAAAGTTTTGAAAGATCAGCCAGGCACTTTTGACAAATATACATTTCTCAATGTCAAATCAGCAATTTTAAGATTATAAAAGCCACGTCAGATCACTTTGAAAGGGGAGCGGTGGTGTACATATTTAGGTGTCTGCCGCTCATTCCGGAGGTTGGGGGTTCGAGCCCCACCAAGGCGACGACCAGCACCTCCTCGTATGACACCAGTACTGGTTTTTCAAGGAAGCGGACTCGAGAGTTACTCGATAAGCTAAAAGCTCTGTGAACAATCGAGCTAAAATAAATTAGTATATACTACTTTTAATTTACAGATATAGAAAATTGAATTTACTGATTGGTTAATGATAGTTTCATGTTCTATAAACTGTAAAACAATGTTGACATACGCTGTTCCTTTGTTTTCAATTCGTTTGTTCGTGGAAAAGAGTTACCAGAAAGCCATTCTTATTTTTTGCATTAGCATAAAAAACAAATACTGCGTAATATTAATTTTATAACATGCAGGAAAGGAATGGTTTTGGTACAAAGAAAGGTAACTTCTGCCAGTAAGACATCTTTCTTGGTAAAATAAGAGCTTCTGTTAATTGCGCTCCTGGGACTTTTACTTGAACGTAACTTGACACTTACTGAAATTACAGTTAGCTATATCAAGTTATACTTTCACCGCTCAAAAACATTTTAAGGTATTAAAAATTTGGTATTTGCGAAAAATGCCCAATGTGTCGGAAATAATGTTCAATACTTTTATACACTGATTATCAATGAACCGCACATATTAAATCACATCATTTTCCGTGTGACGTTTAACGAATACAATATATTCTTTGTCTATAAAATGTATTGGGTAGGTATAGATGTGAAATAGTAAACCTTAGCGTTCAAGCGACATTTCACATCTAAATATAAAACTGACTTTTCGATATAAAATGCATAAACAATGTCAGCAGTGTGAAAACTGTAATTAAATCTGTAATATGTATTAAGGGTTTTCCGTAATATTTTGAACATGTCATGATAGTGATATTCATTTCATGTCTTGGCAGACAGTTTTGTTTTGTAATCGTTAATGAGAGTACCCTTTCAGGTAACGGTCCTATAGTAATTGATTTTCTATATGCATTCATTCTTGAAGAACAAAAAAGGGGGAGGGGATAACTCTAAAAATTTATGTTGCCAAATGTTCTCAAAATGGATACACTACAGTCAAACCTGTGCTAAAGACCACCCCCGAATAGAGACCACCCTGCAATTAAAGACCACCTCCGAATAGAGACCAACCTGTGAATAAAGACCACCCTGCTAATACAGACCACCCTGCAAATAAAGACCAGCATTGCTAACCATGTACTTTCATTATATAGTAGACACACCTGTATATAAAGTCCACCTGTAAACAAAGACCATATTTGTAGCTTCCCAACAGTGGTCTTTGTTCACAGGTTTGACTTTGCGTTTGAATTACGTTTGTGACATACCGCCCTATTGTTGTTGAATTTTGTGCCAAGTCAATTCAAAATAAACTTCTCCGACGCATGGGGAAGTCACATCCACCACAAGGTCTCAAGTGTTCATATTTCTTAAATTGATGGGTGGGACCTTGGTCTTTGAGCTCTCACTCCTTGTCTTTCATACAACCCGCTGTGCAATTGTGCGAATATTTGTGCCAAGTCAATTCAAAATCTTTCAATGCATGAGAAGAACATGCAAGCTAGCATATGACCTTATTTTGCCTTTAATTTGCAAGTGTGACATTAACCTTTAAGCTTCGAGTTGCTACGGACCCTGTGAACAACTGTTCCAGGTCAAGGATGCACGAGGAAGATACAATCTACGTGCGTGCGTACGTACGTACGTACGTACACCGAGCCGCCATTGTGATAAGCGGGCTAGACAAGTTGCATCTATTGTGCACGCAATGTCAATATAGCCAAAAGACATAAAGAGATATGTTTTTAACTACTTTCACTTAACTTGCGGTTTCAACATCAATTTCAACCTTCAAACATCTCTTAAAGCATTCACATTACTTGTGCAAAGGAGCGTTAAGTTAAAGTACATTTACATGCATACAATCTTTATAACTTAATATATAGGATGATACTCGTAAATGTCAATATTGTATATTTTGTAATACTGAAAAAGTTAGATACGTTAAAATGAGTACTAGATACTTGGCGCGCAAATTGTGTTAATTTCGCTCTCATATTTGTTCTAAATTTTGCATCTATTTTGTGTGCTTTTGCATTTATCACCGGATCACATGAGCATATTAATCTCATTTGAAAATAATGAAAACTACTTTCATCCAGAGTTCACCCTTTATCCCTTTTGTGTTAGTTTTATTCTAATATTATAGGAGATATTTTCATATTACCAAAAGTAGCTTAGAGTTTTCGAATGTTAATAATATCGTTATCATATATGTATAAGTACGTACGTAAGTAAGTAAGTAAGTAAGTAAGTAAGTAAGTAAGTAAGTAAGTAAGTAAGTAAGTAAGTAAGTAAGTAAGTAAGCAAGCAAGCAAGCAAGCAAGTACGGTGAGTAAGGTGAGTAAGTAAGTAAAGTAAGTAAAGTAAGGTAAGTAAGGTAAGCAAGCAAGCAAGTAAGCAAGTAAATGTTTATTATAGTGACATGTGCATAGCATGACATAGAGCATAACAACAAATAACAAAAAGAAGCACCCGGCCTAATGGGCCTATAAGTCACCTATCAATAGAGTTTAACATCAAATCTTATATTCTATATACAATATGTAAGCTAAATATTATATATTAGATGCAAATGATATGGTTTGGCGAAGATTGTGCTATTATTTTATTTTTTGAGTATACAAATAATATGCTCATGAATACATTACACTTCTTCTATTCAAATATGATCTCATTATAAACTTTGCGGTTTGTACATGTACATATGTATCCATTACTTTTTATATGCAACTGTTTTCACGCGTTGACGTGGTAATGGTCACACTAGTGAGGTATTGTCACAGTCAGGTATTTTAGTCGATCAGTTATAATTAAGAAATTATCTGTGGCTCGGAGTGCTTCATCGAAATTGAAGCATGTGTCGGGCGGAATAATTCACGAGGGGGACGCCCGTGTGAATTATAACGCATGCACATTACCGACGAGAAATGCTTCAATTTCGATAAAACACTCCAAACCATAGATTCGATTCTTATACGCCGAGTTTATGAAAACCATCGTAACTACTACGGACCTTTTTTCAGTTCAACGGTAATGTGTAAAATGGCATAAATAGTGGCTGTTGAAATTCATTCCCCTATGTCGGGCAACCATTCAATATATTATGCATAGCTATATATTATACAATCTTATTTTAGTTTAATCATCTAGTACATAAAATATGTAAAATACCTGACTGTGACATTATGCAGAAGACATCAGATTCAGAAACTAACAACGCAGGCAGTCGATTTAAATGCGTACCGCTAAATTGAACTGCGCAACGTTCTAACGTGGAGTAATGAGGCCAGTGTGATGACATAAACGTTTTCATTCATTGTTTTTTCTCACGGAATCAAAACAATGTATGACGGTTAATCCTGCATTTTTTTACCCTTTTAAAGGAAAACAAGGTGATGGGTATTCTAAGTCTTAACTGTCGCAGCCAAAATAATATTTAGGTTCTGAATCACAATTACTCCATGAACTCCTATTTCTATAATTTATTTTCCGCCTACTTGTCCGAGTGCATTAATCATATTAAAGCACTCGAATTGACTATAGAATATACTATAGGCATCTAAGAATTAATGTTGTTGTGATTTTCTTACGGATAATTTATCTTGTCTTGAAGGGCGATCAAAGTGTAAATTTTAGTACTTACAACTCAGTTTACCACTCATTTTAAACAACTGATTCCTTTCCAAGTCATGTAGGCATCTAAGAATTAATATTGTTGTGATTTTCTTACGGATAATTTATCTTGTCTTGAAGGGCGATCAAAGTGTAAATTTTAGTACTTACAACTCAGTTTA